>OX638130.1:76228550-76254550 GCA_951804985.1 Dryomyza anilis
AATACCTCTCATGAGGGCATCAAGAGGTCCCTAGAGGTTAAGGGAGTAAACAACACTATGTCAAGATGGATGAGCGAAATGCTAAAATGCAGAACAGCAGAAGTAACGGTTGGAACAACCAACATAAGAATTATTACAACTAGAAGCTGTCCACAAGGGGGACCAATTATTATGTCTCACCCCTTATGTGGAGCTTGGTTGTAGATGAGCTACTGTGGAAACTTACAAACATGGGATTTGAATGTCAAGGGTCGACATAGTAATCATATGCAGAGGGAAATTTGAAGACACTCTATGTGATAGAATAAAATTAGGTCTCAGGACAACAAAGGAATGGTGTGTGACTGTAGGACTAAATATAAATCCCGCAAAAACCACCATGGTACCCTTTCCAAGAAGAAGAAACCATAATATTAGACCAATCCGGCTAGACGGAGTCGAAGTAAGCCGGAGTGAAGAAGTCAAATATTTAGGAATTACACTAGACAGCAAACTTCTATGGAAGAAACAAGAAAAAGAAGTCATAATAAAAGCCACACGGGCAATTATGATAAGTAGGTCCATTGCAGGCAAAAGCTGGGGATGCACACCCAAAATAATGCGATGGATGTATACAATGATGGTCCGACCAATTATTATGTATGGAATAGTGGTATGGGCAAAAAGACTAGAGCTTCGGACAACACAGAAATCTCTAGAGAAATTTCAAGGCTAGCTTGTTCTGGTATAACAGGAGCCACGGCGGCAATGGAAGTACTCATTTGCACCATTACACCTGTTCCTGCAGGGAGTGTCAAGAGGAGCACTCCACCGCATAGCAAACGAAGGTATTGGAAATGGAGGACGTATGGTACCCGGGAAACCGTGTCTTCTGACCCGACTGTTTCCCACGCTACCAACTCCAATAAGACCATAAAACGAAGAGATTCAACTTCGTAAAAAACTTTATGACGAAACGCAGTAACAAAAAGATATGGAAAAACATATCTGATACATATGATATACACAAGAATAAGATCACGTGGTACACGGATGGATCATTAACAAATGAAGCAGGAGTATATGGGCCTAGAACCAAATACTTCGAAGCCATGGGAAAATACATCAGTATTTTTAAGCGGAAATATACGCAATATATAGATGCATCCAGTTCAATCTGGATAGAAATTATAGCAATAAAAATATAGCAATCCTGTCGGACAGCCAGGCAGCCATAATGGCATTAGAATCATACGAGATTAATTCAGAACTAGTATGGGAATGTCTAGGTAAAATAAATAAACTAGGTATGAATAATAGTGTCACCATACTCTGGGTCCCTCGACACAGGGGAATAGAAGGCAATGAAGAAACAGACAAACTTGCTCGGAAAAGAGCCGCCACAAAGCTAATAGGTCACGAACCTTTTTGTGGAATCGGTGACAGTATTGTAAAAAAGTTATTACAAGAAGAACTACTTAACATCAGAGAAGAACTATGGTTGGGGCAGGCTAAAATGCGTCAATCAAAGAAATTCATTGGGTCCTATGACTTAGAAGATTTAATGAATATATTAAACTATCGAAGAAAAACCTGAGAATTCTAACAGGACTTCTTACAGGTCATTGTCGGCTTGCTAAACATCTGACTAGGATGGGTATACAAACGGATTCTGTCTAGAAGACGATAAAGATCCAGAACACATTTTAGAAACGTGTCCAGCGCTAATGCGTACAAGAATGCAAATACTTGGAAATCGACAACCAAGTCCGAACGATATTAGAATGATGAACCCCAACCATATAATCAGGTTTTTAACTGAGATAGGCTTGACGGTCATCCTATAGAACTATTAAAACCAGAACCCCCTATAAATAGTATAGGAAGATGTCACAGCTGAGAATGGCTTCAATCATGGTATCAAGCGGGGCACAATAGATCTATTCAGGTCGCAGTGCATTACCCCGAAGCAATAATAATAATATATCTCGTTAATGTGCCATCAAGTTCAAAAGAGTACGATCACTACAAATGTCGAAAAAAATGAGCGTGAATTAGTTCAAAACAGCAGTTTTTCGCGTGGCACATTCCCATTATTATTTAAAATAGTCTAGTGTATTGCATGAACTGAGTTTTTTATTAATTGTCATCACAAAATCAGTGGCACACTTAAAAATATTAAAATGCAAAAATTTATTGGACTTTTTCAAAATTGTGCAAAATTTTTATATTTAGTTTTTGCTCATTTTTATGGTAAATATTGTTTTTAAAGGATTTTAAGCATCTACGTAGAATAATTTCTATGCAAATAACTGATTGCAATCAAAAATGTCTATCTTAAGTCCTGTTATTGCATATTTCATTGAGGCACATCCACAGCACTGCACGAAAAAGGTCAAAATGTTCAACATTCGTAAGTTTGTTCAATGTTTTAACCAAACAAAATTGAGGCGCATTAAAATTTTAGATTTTACGCACCTACTTAAATTTTCATAATCTCAAAAAGCATCACTAAGGACTGCGTCGAATAAAATTGTCCGCTACAAAAATGTACAAATCAAAAAATTGCTGTAGTGACATGATGCGAGGTCAGGCCAAAAAAATGTGGACACTTCATGTTGGCGTAAACATGGAAGCAATCTCTTTTGCAAGCATTCCTTCACATATATTTCGATATTAATTGTACCCGATGTCACGAATGAGCTGCTCCTTTTTCCAGAACTGCAAATTGCCTGCCAAACAAGGAATTTTGTCATTTTTTTTTATTTGAATTTTTCAGCGACATTTCCTCGAGAATCGGCTGTATAAAATTCCTGCCCAGGTAGCTGAGAAAAGTCCGCTACAACATAAGTTTCGTCGTCTATTATGCAGCAATCGAATTTAAAAAAAAAAATCTTGGTTCAGCTTTTTAGCTCGTTGTTTTGCTGTTTCATTCTTGACGGCATTTCTATCCGGAACTTTTTGGACCTTGTACGTCTTCAGCCCAGCTTCTTTCTTAGTCCTGCGCACGAAATATTCTGAGCAATCCGCCTTTCTCGCCAATTTCCTTCCGGATATGCTTGGATCTTTCTTTAAAATATTCACAACCTTCTTCGACTTTTCACGATCATGTGGGCCTTTTTTTACCAGAACCTTTCTTCCGATCAATACTCAGGTCTTCCTTAAAGTGGTTGATAACGCGAGAAATGGTCTTAGGGTTAGCCCCTTCCTCCTTGGCAATTTTTTTAAAAGACCAACTTTTTGTTTTTGAAAAATTTTAATTATATTTTTTCGCACTTCCACTTCGTTTGCCATTTTCGCGTTAAATAAATTTTGTATTGACTATAACTGACACAAATTATTTTCTGCCATTTAATTTAGAGCTACTATGATCAAATTTTTTTAATTTGAATCTTGCAATAGCACATTATGGGAAGATATGTAACGGACAATTTTATTCGACGCAGTCCGCATTTTATCTCTATGAATTGGAATGGCTAAACCACTAGAGATATTAACATATTTGCCCATATATATTACTCTTACTTTGGTTTTGCAAATCAATCTTTAGAGATTAAAGTCAAATTAATAAATTCGATAAATTTTGTATACGATATGAACATTTACATCTAAGCTGCAACACTTTCAACCCGTGGGCAAAATGTTAAAATTGATGTTAATGCATTGTTCTGAAGTGCCATCTTCGTCATCTTCTTCAAGACCCCATTTTAGAAAATAAATTACCCACTAAGAAAGTCTTGCTTCAATAAAAATTGAGATATTTAAAGTCGACTGACAGCAAACAACCAGAGTTCTTGGACATTTGCAGCAACACTGTTGTTATTTTGACTACTTTAAAAAATGAAAATTACGCTCGATTTATCCACAACAATTAAGTAAATCCAATGGTGTAAAAAAGTGTTAACTCAAATATTATTCCCTGGCATTGAAATTATCAACACGTGATGGTAAATATCTATTTTCAGAGTTTAATTTGATGACAGAATCGACGGTCAGACTTGGTTATAAATCGTTGCACAATTTTACATTCGAAGACGATCGCGATGTATAACCAAGATACTGTTTTAATTCTAGAATAAATAAAAATACTTTTGATTCCTTTTATTTCAATTCAATAAAAATTAGTCCTCGAATTCTAATAGAGTACCTTTTCCAAATATTCATCAACTATCTTCTTATTTGCAAGATGTTTAATTGATGTTTGCTATAAATAATCGTAAATTTTAAAGATGGTTGCTAGCAATATTTATCGTATTTGACGAATATTTGAGAGATGATTGTCTCAAAGACGATCTAAATTATTTTTGTGATTTTTCTGGCAATCATCTTTGTTTTCTTAGTGCGATTATTGGCTAAAAAGTTATAAATGCCAGATTAAATAAAGACAATATTTTTTATTTGTTAAATTTAAATTGTCTGATATTGTAAATTTTGCCAATTAAAATATAACAAATAAACAAATTTTGCCTTTGCCTATTTAATCTAGTATTTATAAATTTTTAACTAAAAGTCGTAATGTATCTTCATAAATGGGGTTGTAAGTGCTTTATAAGAATGCATAAAAATCATTTATAACATTTTTTGCACTAAGTAATAACGTATTTTATTCATTTTTTTTTTATATTTTAAAAATTTTAAACTTCTTTTGCTTATATTAAACAAACATTTTTTTCACTTATAAAAGATTTATTTGTATTATACCTCAAAGTTGTCTGTGTCTAATATCGAAAGAATAATTTCATCATTGTCTTTTGTTGGAATTTTAAGAATAAAAATACACCAAAAATATTTAAAAATTGAAAAATAGGCTATATCTCGAAAAGTAGAGCCAATTTGACAAAACTGAGGCCATTTTATTAGCACCAAAAATGCAACAAAGTTCGTCGTATTTTAGTATCCCAATAAACGAAAAACCTGGATATTAAGTGATTATCGAATGTATATTGAATATGGATATCGAAGTTTTCACTGGAGAAAAGCGTTCAACATTTTGTAATCTCCAGCAAAATTGGTAGCTTTTTATCCAATTGATCTAGCCTTTACCTAAATTTGAATTTCGACATTCAATATTCATTCGAGATTTAACTTAATTGTAAGCTATAAATAAAATGTGATTCTTCACTTGATGTTTAATTTTATTTTGAACTTGAAATTACCTTCAAATTACACTTGAATTCAAGCGCATATATTTGCATAATTAAACGTTTAAATATAAAAGAAAACGCATATAAGTTATAATACTATATATTAAATGGAATTAAAGTATGTCCTACACAGAGCTGTAATGGTTGGATTACGATTACTTTTGATTACGATTACTAAAGAATCGTAATCAAAACTTTTGATTACGATTCTTAGTAGTCGTAATCAAAAATTTTTATTACGATTAGAAATAATCAAAAAGTAATTTGATTCTTAGTACACTTTTTGATTATTTTCACGACTACTTTAAAATAATCAAAAACTAGTAATCCGACTAATAAATAAATAATATAAATAAAATAAAATGCTCAAAAGTATAATCATATTCACAGATGTTTTCGTCTCTTTTATATTTTTCTATAACTTTATTAAATACTCTAAAATGGCCCTGCCAAATATAATTTACAGGCATTACATATATCTTTGGAGCTTTATGCAAACAAAAGTATTATTTCATTTCCAAACATTATTATAATAACATCCAAACATATTTTTGTTTTCGTTCAAACATATTTACGTTCAGAATGAATAATTCTCGGCGTTCTTGCAATCATATATGTGTTTGAATGTGAAAAACATCTTATTTACTTGTAAACTTATTGATGTTTACATTTAATTTTAATGTAAAAAAAAATAATTTAGTGCTAATATATTCTTTACACAATATTCATTTTTTCCCTTTTTTTAAATAACATTTTTTTTATTTATATTATATAATTATAAACTTAAACTTTTATTTTTTTTTATTACACATCTTTTATTTATACTTAATAATTTTATTTATCTATTGTTCCTATTTTGAGTTCAGTGAATTACGGATGAATTGGATATTTCACAAACAGCCACTATCTGGTATTAACATTAATTGGCGATACTTAAACAAAGTATTAATCTGAGTGTTACTGAGTGCTAAAAGTAGGAAGCGTTGTTGTTTAATTGAGATATTGTAATGCCAAACATACATATAATCAAAATAATGCTATTATTTTTAAATTCATTGTCATCCAGTAACAATCACGAATAACCAAATACATATAATTCAAAGAACATTTTATTGATGTTGGGTGTGTTAAATAGCGGAAATATCAAACATACATAAATTAATATCTGATGAAAAATACATATATTTCTACATAAACATTAATATAGTAAATTCATGTAAATCCGCGATTGAAGCAATTTATGTTTAAATATCGTATAATAATATTTCAAACTGAACAAAATAATTATACAATTCAATTACAATGTAATTAGATTTTTCTCCTAATATTTATATGGTGATTTCGAATTACGTTATAATTACATTCAAACATATTCAAACAAATTTACTCTATCCGTGCATAGACGCAATAAGTTTAAAGGTCAATAACGTCGATTTCGTTGTGAAATGTAAATATTTTTGTGACTTACATTTTAGATTTAATTAAAATATAAAGTTGTTTGTTTTTAATCGACTTTAAAATGGAGTAATGTAAAAACTAATTTGTCGGGCTCTAGGTCTACCAAATGCAATATGTATTTTGTACTGTTTCAAAAAACAACAACAGTAATTGACAAAAAATAAAAAAAATGTTGGCCGACCGTACAGCTGTTTCGGAAGCAACCAAGCTTCCTCACCAAGCTTCCTAAGCACAAACTGCATACAAGACCACTTAATAGTGATTTTTATCGGAAATGTTTTTTAAATTAACGTGGCAAAAGGGAAAGTTTCTAACTGAGGTTGGGAAAGCCAAAATTAAGTGATTAAAGGGTTATTAAATCGTGGAATTTCTCGTCAAATAAATCGTTCAAACCATCTTATAAGAAATGTTCTTAAGTTAGGAGCAAAATATGGGATTTCGTCAGACAAAAATAAGAGAAACCATCTCTTCGTCAAAAAAAAAACAATTTTCGTAACAAAAAACAAGCTTAATTCGTCACAAATCATTGCCGAATTAAACCTGCCAGTTGGGCAACATGAAGTTCAACAAATTTTGAGTTCAAACAAAAATATTAAGTCGAAAAGATAACATAAAAGACCAACTCTAACACCTTAGCATAAATTGTCGCGATTAGAATTTGCAAGGAGACATATGAAATGGACCGAAGAGTGGCGTAATATAATTTTTTCAGATGAACAAAATTTAATTAAGATGACCCTGATGGGTTCAGTTATTACTGGCATGATTTGCGTACAAATTATACACCTCGAATGAGCAGAAACTTTGGAGGATCGGTTATGGTATGGGGTGCGTTCACGTTCTACGGATAACTGCGACTATGTTTTATTACGACCCGGATGAACTCCGAAAACTATACGGAAATGTTGGATGATGTTCATATTTAGAGGAAAATATTGGCAAGTATTTTACATTCTAACAGGATAATGCAAGTATACATGTTTCTAATGCATCAAACGCTTTTTTTTTTTCGTTCTATACCACTGTTGCAATGGCCGGCAAGACATTCAGATCTAAACCCTATAGAAAACCTATGGGGTTTATGGCAAGGGCTGTGTATTCAAATGGGCTCCAATATTCCACAGTATCAGAGGTAAAAACGGCTATTTTACAAGAATTGCTTAATATGGACATAAAATTGCACAAATTAATTTATTGACTTTCTGACCAAATATTTTAAGTAATCAGACTTAACCTAAATATATAAAAACTTGTTTTATTTTTCATTTTAAATATCGATATTTTATAATTTAAGTCCGTGCGACTAAGTAAATTTCGCATTCAAATTACCCATTTTGTTAGTTATTTGTAAATAACATGTGAAATATATGGCCCAAAACGCAAAAAACGAAACCATAGAAAAAATGTTTTTTTTTTTCAAATTTTCGATGGTTTTTTATTACACGTAGTTTGTACACATCCCAAAGTAACGATCGACACAAATACCAACTCGAAATTATTTCTTTGCATTGTAAATTTAGCATATTTTATTGGTTGCCTCCTGAAAAAGAAAAATGAACAAAAATACAACGCTCACCAAAATGGTGTGTTGTATTCAATTGATTGTATTTTTTTCGTGTTATCCACTTTTTTTAGATTGAGTTAAGAAAACAGAAAATAAATAAATAAATTTATTGAAGAAAAAAAAATGTTATCAGCATTTTAAACGAAAAAGAATTTGCGCATTTTTTAAAGTAACCTAACAAACAAAAATTCCAAAAAGTCTTTTACAACAAAATCTAGCACGTCAATATAAGTGAAAGACCGAATTTTCTTCGAGTAATTTTAGTCTATTTTCTAAAGATAATCAAAAATTAGCAGTGTAATTATTAAGAGCCAAAAAAATTTGTAACGATTTATCGATAATCAAATATTATAACAATTTTTATTTTCAACATACGTTTGATGTTTAGGAAAACCTGAGCAAGGCTCAGAAAACAAGAATTACATCGACAAATGGAAAAGGTTGAATAAATTTGAAGATATCTCGAAACAAAGAGCATCTGCCCAGAAGGAGCGGCGAAAGAAAAAGAAGTAGATAGAGTGCGAAAAGTATATGTGATTTTGCGTCACTCCACCACTCGTGACTAATAACACATCAAATCAAGGATACGATTTATAATTTGTATCGCATTCCACATTGTAATTAATGTTACCCTACACCTATGAGGTACAGGTATAAAGAACATTATATAAGTTTGTGCAGATATTGTAACGCCCCTTAGAAGGCGTGGCTGGAATGTAAAAGTATATATATTCTTGATAAGCATCACGACCCGGGTTCGCTAAGCCATGTTCGTCTGTCTGTGTGTCCGACTTCACGATAACTTGAGAAATACTGGTCAGAATGCGAAAAAATGTGCTGAGGAATCAATAACTCGAAAAGTGTTCAAGATATGGTTAAAAAATTTAAATCGTATTGTCATAATTCACATAAAAATATATGTTACAAAAATAGGCGTGATACGCCCACATTTTTTAATATATGAGGCATTCTTTTTCAAATCGAACGGATTTCGTCAAAAATATTCAGTTGCACTTTGGATTTGCTTCAATTTTTTTTATGGATTGCTTATTGAAAATAAACCCACCCATATTTTTTTTTTTTTTGCTTTTTGTCAATAGGTTTGAAAATACAGCATCAAAACGATGCTATAGCTAAAACACATAAAAAGCAGATTATGCGCACAGTCGTTTGAACAAAAAAAAAATAGTTTTCATATAGACAAATGACCACCCAACAAAAGAATGTTCTTTATATAGAATTTAACAAGGAAAATGATAGTCTTAATTAAAAACGAGTTGGGAAAGTTAGGTCACATGGGAAAGTTCGGTCACATGGGGCGGATTTTTATAGTCGGTCGGGCCCGACTATGGAATACCCTACACCTTTGGTGGGAATATTAACCCTCAGAATATTATTCATATATCAGAAATTTAAGTCTTATATCCCCATAAATTAAAAAAATTATATAAAGTATAAAAAACTAAAAAAAAAAAAAAGAAACATATAATTGGGCGGACAACGTCTATATTTAAAATTTTGAAAGGCTAATATTTCATAGATTTGATTTTAGTAATTTACAAATCAAATTTCCACTATGAAAACCCGGGAAATAATGAAAAAAAAAGTGGGCGGATCACGCCCATTTTTGGATCACATATTTTTAGGTGAATGATAACAATACGTTTTACATTTTATACCTATATCTTGAATACTTTTCGAGTTATTAGTTCCGAAAGAGTTATATAAAAGTGACTTGTATGGGAGGTGGGCGTGTCCGTTGACCGATTTGGCTCATTTTCAAACTCAGTTCCTACTTTTGGATAAAATATATTGAGACGAAATTTCATCGCATTCTGATCAGTATTTCTCAAGTTATACTGTATTCGGACAGCAAGACGGACAGACAGACAGACAGACGGACATGGCTAAACGGACTCGGGTAGTGATGCTGATCAAGAATATATATACTTTTCCATACCGGACACGCCTCCTAAGGGGCGTTACAATATCTGCACAAACTTAATATACCCTGTACCTCATAGGTGTAGGGTATAAAAAATAAATATACCTCTCATTTAGTAAAATGTCCTTAAACATTTTAATTGCTTATAAAAGTTACATGATAATTAAAAATATATTAAATTTGTACAGGGCAATAAAGAAAATTCTATTACCTTTAAAATGAGACCAAACTTGACGCTATACGATGCACAGATACAAAGTTATATAATTTTAAAAAAAGGTCCATGCGTCATATTTTCATTTTTTAAACACCCTGTATTTTCAAACCTATTGACAGAAAGAAAACGAGTTGGGAAAGTTAGGTCACATGGGTAAGTTCGGTCACATGGGGTGGATTTTTATAGTCGGTCGGGCCCGACTATGGAATACCCTACACCTTTGGTGGAGATATTAATGAGGAATATTTAATTGTATACCTTAATTTTAAATTTTAAATTTTTAATTATGCTGAACCTCCCCACCCTCAGAATATTATTCATATATCAGAAATTTACGTCTTATATCCCCATAAATTAAAAATTTATATAAAGTATAAAAAACTAAAAAAAATTTGAAAAATATAATTGGGCGGACCACGCCTATATTTAAAATTTTGAAAGGCTAATATTTCAAAGATTTGATTTTAATAATTTACGGATCAAATTTCCACTATGAAAACCCGGGAAATAATAAAAAAAAGTGCCCATTTTTGGACCACATATTTCTAGGTGAATTATAACAATACGTTTTAAATTTTATAACTATACCTTGAATACTTTTCGAGTTATTAGTTTCGAAAGAGTTATATAAAAGTGACTTGTATGGGAGGTGGGCGTGTCCGTTGACCGATTTGGCTCATTTTCAAACTCAGTTCCTACTTTTGGCTATAATATATTGAGACGAAATTTCATCGCATTCTGATCAGTATTTCTCAAGTTATTCTGTATTCGGACAGCAAGACAGCAAGACGGACAGACAGACAGACGGACATGGCTAAACGGACTCGGGTAGTGATGCTGATCAAAAATATATATACTTTTCCATACCGGACACGCCTCCTAAGGCGTTACAATATATGCACAAAATTAATATACCCTGTACCTCATAGGTGTAGGGTACAACAATATGGGTGGACTTATTTTCAATAAGTAATCCATAAAAAAAAATCCATAAAAAAAGCAAATCCAGAGTGTCAAAAATATTTCATGTTCGATTTGAAAAAGAATGCCTCATATGTGAGAATGTTCATCATAATTATTAACTGTAAAAGTTAGGTATTGCAATAAATATGCCACATTACTATCTTCACCAAGGTTTAGGGTATTCCATAGTCGGGTCCGACCGATATTAAGTCCCGTCCATGTTACTTAACTTTTCCAACTCGTTTTAAAAAAAAAATATTAAGTGCAATGAATAACTAGAGTTTGCTGATTACTTCGAATGCACTCCAATTTTTTCGAACTTCTGGACAGTCAAATCGTAAGACCACTGAATTCAAATTATTTTTTGTCAAAATAAACAATTAAATCCATTTGATATGCTTAATTTTACATTTTATGCTAAGTAGATCGCACAGGAAGCGTAATAAATTTTTCGTGTATCGTAGCAAACACAACATTTTTGCCAATATAGAACTAAAAAAAAATTCGACATAATTAAAATGTAATATGTTACTTTTATTCTAGAGCTTAGAAAGTATGCAATTCATGTTGAAAATAGTCCACCAGAAGATCAGACTTTTAAGACAATGTAAGGCCACTTTAAAACCTACTTCCAAAATGATGAAACGTAACAAACAATTTTAAACTTTTATAACTTATTTAGGCCTACAAAAATTTGTATATACATAGAAAATCTTGCCACAGAATCGTACTTTTATATACATTTATAAAAAATATTAAAAGTATTTGATTTCATATGTTTTCGGAGCAATATATGTTGAAAAATGCGTATAAATGTCACATGATAGGCTGCGTTTTGAACCATATATTATATGTTTGTAATACATATACATTTTCTTAATTAATTAACGCAATAAAGAATTATATAAGACGTAATTTATTTTTTTTAATATATCGTCAAAATAGTGGACAAATCATAGGTGCGGCTAAGTAAATTTTGACTACTTTATTGTTATGTCTTTTATTTGGGAAACATTAACATTATACTTCCTTGTAAAAAGAACTGTTTCTGTATTTTGCAGATTTACATTGAGTCTTGAAAGACGTGAGTTTCAAGGCGCTCTCAAGTAAATCAGACATTACACCTAAGAATGATCCAGTTACTACAATAACTGCATCATCAGAGTAGTCCACTGTTTTAATGCCTTACTATGTAGTTTGTCTAACATTACTTTGCAGGTGCAAAACTTTGTTATGGTAAATGATTTTCTCCAAACTTTTTTGGTTAAATAAAGTTGCCTAAATACACTTCAAAAAAACATAGTTTTAATTGTAAAATTCTGGCTGCACATATTTGCAACCCCCATACACTTTTTTCAAATTACTGCAATGACTTCGTCTGTCTTTTGTATGCAAATTTTTGATATTTGGCTAACAATGCATATAGTTTGCGAACTTTTTAATGCTAAAACGTGAGAGAACAGCTTCTATAAACATTTCCACATTTAGTCCATTTAAAAATAGTTTATTTATAAATCATTAAACCCACTAAAGTTTATAAACGGGCTTAATGACAGAAATGTAATTATTTTAAAACCCCAAAAATTTACGAAAAGTCAGATTTACAAAATTTTTGAATCCTTGCAAAAAAAAATACCAAATTCTGATATATAAATATTTCCCGTTACATGGAAAGTGGGCGTGGTAGTCGACCGATATTTCCCAAAATATACCCAAATGATCTTTAGTGGATTACTTCACTGTCACCACAGTTACTTAGTTTTTAAAATATAGACTTTTGTCCAGCTAAATAGTGAAAATCTTACACTGTGCAACGCCACCCTAACTGAACCTAGGTCCGACCATTTTTGTAGATTTAAGCGGTTTGTTTACATTTCGGTTATTGTCTGTCAGTGAAAAATCGCTAAGATCCAGTTTAGGAATCACAGTATAACAATCACAGTAATACACTCATTCTAATAAATTTAACTATTTCAATATTATTATTTTTAGTAGTATAAATACCAGAGTAAGGAAATCCTCACTCACGTTCATTCATACTCATGAGGTGTGCAAAATATTTTTTCTCGTTGCTCCTCATCACATATGTGAGTAAACAGGAAAAATACGGCAAACTCACAACTAGAAATGGGCATGTGAAATGTGCGATAGTAAGTTTGACTCACGCTCACGAAAGAATTTTTCTAATCATGCATACTCACTCACAGGCTTTTTTTGTTCTATTCACACTCACTCACACGTGAGTAAATTAAGATTGAATGACAATTCACGTGAATCACGCTAAATCACGTATTTTTTGCTATTGTTTTCAGAATGTATAAAAATACATATTTCATTTGTAAATTTGGGCAGAATATAGGGATATGTTAGTGAGATTGGTCGACTGAGCGTGACACCTCCTATACAAATCAAATAATAAAAACACAAATTATATCAATAATTTGAATGGCGAATATAATGACATTTTTCTCAGCGCTATAATTTCCATTTTAAATGGTCTCACGGATGGTCTTTTAAATGGTCTTAACGCAATAATGAAGTGATGATGTTAGGGATTTTGTTCATATTGAAAGGAAAAAATTGCTTCGAAAAATAATTCTTCAGAGAAGAATTCAGTGTAAAATCTTGAGATAGAAATGTCTGAGAAATAATTTTCTCTGGAAAAGAATTATCAGTAAAAAAAATAATGTAAAAAAATCCATAAAAAAAGCAAATCCAGAGTGTCAAAAATATTTCATGTTCGATTTGAAAAAGAATGCCTCATATGTGAGAATGTTCATCATAATTATTAACTGTAAAAGTTAGGTATTGCAATAAATATGCCACATTACTATCTTCACCAAGGTTTAGGGTATTCCATAGTCGGGTCCGACCGATATTAAGTCCCGTCCATGTTACTTAACTTTTCCAACTCGTTTTAAAAAAAAAATATTAAGTGCAATGAATAACTAGAGTTTGCTGATTACTTCGAATGCACTCCAATTTTTTCGAACTTCTGGACAGTCAAATCGTAAGACCACTGAATTCAAATTATTTTTTGTCAAAATAAACAATTAAATCCATTTGATATGCTTAATTTTACATTTTATGCTAAGTAGATCGCACAGGAAGCGTAATAAATTTTTCGTGTATCGTAGCAAACACAACATTTTTGCCAATATAGAACTAAAAAAAAATTCGACATAATTAAAATGTAATATGTTACTTTTATTCTAGAGCTTAGAAAGTATGCAATTCATGTTGAAAATAGTCCACCAGAAGATCAGACTTTTAAGACAATGTAAGGCCACTTTAAAACCTACTTCCAAAATGATGAAACGTAACAAACAATTTTAAACTTTTATAACTTATTTAGGCCTACAAAAATTTGTATATACATAGAAAATCTTGCCACAGAATCGTACTTTTATATACATTTATAAAAAATATTAAAAGTATTTGATTTCATATGTTTTCGGAGCAATATATGTTGAAAAATGCGTATAAATGTCACATGATAGGCTGCGTTTTGAACCATATATTATATGTTTGTAATACATATACATTTTCTTAATTAATTAACGCAATAAAGAATTATATAAGACGTAATTTATTTTTTTTAATATATCGTCAAAATAGTGGACAAATCATAGGTGCGGCTAAGTAAATTTTGACTACTTTATTGTTATGTCTTTTATTTGGGAAACATTAACATTATACTTCCTTGTAAAAAGAACTGTTTCTGTATTTTGCAGATTTACATTGAGTCTTGAAAGACGTGAGTTTCAAGGCGCTCTCAAGTAAATCAGACATTACACCTAAGAATGATCCAGTTACTACAATAACTGCATCATCAGAGTAGTCCACTGTTTTAATGCCTTACTATGTAGTTTGTCTAACATTACTTTGCAGGTGCAAAACTTTGTTATGGTAAATGATTTTCTCCAAACTTTTTTGGTTAAATAAAGTTGCCTAAATACACTTCAAAAAAACATAGTTTTAATTGTAAAATTCTGGCTGCACATATTTGCAACCCCCATACACTTTTTTCAAATTACTGCAATGACTTCGTCTGTCTTTTGTATGCAAATTTTTGATATTTGGCTAACAATGCATATAGTTTGCGAACTTTTTAATGCTAAAACGTGAGAGAACAGCTTCTATAAACATTTCCACATTTAGTCCATTTAAAAATAGTTTATTTATAAATCATTAAACCCACTAAAGTTTATAAACGGGCTTAATGACAGAAATGTAATTATTTTAAAACCCCAAAAATTTACGAAAAGTCAGATTTACAAAATTTTTGAATCCTTGCAAAAAAAAATACCAAATTCTGATATATAAATATTTCCCGTTACATGGAAAGTGGGCGTGGTAGTCGACCGATATTTCCCAAAATATACCCAAATGATCTTTAGTGGATTACTTCACTGTCACCACAGTTACTTAGTTTTTAAAATATAGACTTTTGTCCAGCTAAATAGTGAAAATCTTACACTGTGCAACGCCACCCTAACTGAACCTAGGTCCGACCATTTTTGTAGATTTAAGCGGTTTGTTTACATTTCGGTTATTGTCTGTCAGTGAAAAATCGCTAAGATCCAGTTTAGGAATCACAGTATAACAATCACAGTAATACACTCATTCTAATAAATTTAACTATTTCAATATTATTATTTTTAGTAGTATAAATACCAGAGTAAGGAAATCCTCACTCACGTTCATTCATACTCATGAGGTGTGCAAAATATTTTTTCTCGTTGCTCCTCATCACATATGTGAGTAAACAGGAAAAATACGGCAAACTCACAACTAGAAATGGGCATGTGAAATGTGCGATAGTAAGTTTGACTCACGCTCACGAAAGAATTTTTCTAATCATGCATACTCACTCACAGGCTTTTTTTGTTCTATTCACACTCACTCACACGTGAGTAAATTAAGATTGAATGACAATTCACGTGAATCACGCTAAATCACGTATTTTTTGCTATTGTTTTCAGAATGTATAAAAATACATATTTCATTTGTAAATTTGGGCAGAATATAGGGATATGTTAGTGAGATTGGTCGACTGAGCGTGACACCTCCTATACAAATCAAATAATAAAAACACAAATTATATCAATAATTTGAATGGCGAATATAATGACATTTTTCTCAGCGCTATAATTTCCATTTTAAATGGTCTCACGGATGGTCTTTTAAATGGTCTTAACGCAATAATGAAGTGATGATGTTAGGGATTTTGTTCATATTGAAAGGAAAAAATTGCTTCGAAAAATAATTCTTCAGAGAAGAATTCAGTGTAAAATCTTGAGATAGAAATGTCTGAGAAATAATTTTCTCTGGAAAAGAATTATCAGTAAAAAAAATAATGTGGGGTAGAATTGTCCAGGGAAAAACTATTTTTGGGAGCATTTATAACTCGAATGATATTTAATAATTTAATTTCAAATATGTACCCCACTGAATTTACCGGAATAAACTAAACTTAATAAACAAATTACTAAGGAATGAAATCTAATCTAAAAGAATATCGGTTACAATTTCGGTTTTCATTTAAGTTTCGGTTTAGTGTTCGGTTTTAAGTTTTTAAAACGAAACGGTTTCGGTATACTGGTTCCTATTTACGGTTTCGGTTTCGATTTCGGTTTTTCTATTATTGTTATTTTTTCCATATATTTTAACATCTTCAACAAGAAATGTAAATATTTCATTGACATTATATTGATGAATTCCGTTCTTCAAACCATGATTCATTGAATCGAAGAACCATTCATAATATTAATGATTAACGCCATTATTATTATGAATGCTATCATAAATATGAAATAAATAAACCAAATTTCTATCAATTTCTATCAATTTTTTTTTGTTAATTTTTTGCCGTACTTTTCAGTTCCCAAGTAGTTCTTGTGTGTTATTTCTTATATAATGCTTGTTCGACATGCATGTTTTATATAATGTATAATGTTTTATAATATATTTATTATAATTACAACTTTTTATTAATAAAAAGTTATATTAATAAAAAATATATTTTTGAAAAAAACTAATTTTTTTAAATTATTTTTTTTTAAATTAAAAATCTCACTTGATATCATCTTTAAAATCGAAAAAGAAATAACCTCTGATAGTTAAGACGAAATTCTAACAACGAGATTGAATTAATTAATTTTAGTTCTGAAACTCACAAAAACGATTGTAAATTTTTCATAAATGTACATAATTTTAGATGCGCAGATCATTCTGCAGGATGAAATGCAGTCCTAAAACGTTACTGTCGGTGCTTCCTGGCAGAATCTTCAAGCTTTTTTACTACCAGGAAGCAGTGTCAAACGTTTATTACGACAGATTTTAAAGCCTGCGCTTTGGGGAAGCTGCGCACGGCAGTAGATAACATTGTCGTCAGCATCAAAAAATTGGATCGGCTTTAAAGCCAATGGAAGACACAACACGTTATCACACATAAAGAAATAACTCGAACGCGATTTAGCTAATGGTCTACAATCGTAAAAAGTTGCGAAATGAAATTATTTTGCGAATTAATAATTTACAAAAATTGACAATTATGACAATTCAAATAAATGATACCAAGTTTTATTACAAATATATTAAGCGGCGCACAGTGGGGTATTCGAGTTGACCAAAATTCTGATTTTCATGTGGATGGATAGTTTAATGGCACCCTATTAGAATACGAAATCAAAAGTGAATTCGATCAATTTTGAAGAAAATACGCCCACTTATACGCTAAAAAAAGTTCTGCAAGTACGTGGTGGTAATACCTAATGGTTGGTAATGGTCGGCGTAGAGCTCATACAGCTTGTCGTTTCATCTGATTCTGTACTCGTTTTCAACGCATATCGGGCCATAGACTTTCCGAAGAATCTTTCTCTCGAACGCTCCTAAACCTCGCTCATCGGTGTTGGCAAGCGTCCATGCCTCACCGCCATAGAGGAGGACTGACATGATGAGCGACTTATAGAGCGCAATTTTTGTCCGTCGAGAGAGGGCTCTGCTCCTCAATTGGCTACTGAGCCCAAAGTAACACCTGTTAACAAGAGTTATTCTTCGGTTAATCTCCACGCTGACATTGTTTTCCTTGTTGATGCTGGTCCTAGGTAGACGAAGTCTTTTACAACTTCGAAGTAGTGGTTGTCAATAGTGACGTATTGTCCAAGCCGCTGGGACTCTTTGTTTGTTGAGACTAGGTACTTCGTCTTTTCCTCGTACACCGTAAGACCCATTCGACGCGATTCCCTCTATAAACTCGAGAATGCTGCACTGACTGCTCGTACGCTCTGCCCAATGATGTCGATATCATCAGCGTACCCGAGCAGCATAGAACTCTTGTTGAAGATAGTGATGAAGTTGTGCAGCTCTTACAATCTTCTCCAATATTAGGTTGAAGAAGTCACACGATAGGGAATCGCCTTGTCTGAAACCTCGTTTGGTATTAAACGTATCGGAGAGGTTGTTCCGAATTCTCACTGAGCAACGTGTGTCGCTCAAGCAAAGCCTTATAAGTTTCGCAGGTATACCGAACTCAGACATAAGCTCAGACAGTCCGATAGACTGTCGAAGGCTGCTTTGTAGTCGACAAAAAGGTGGTGGGTGTCGATCTGCCTCTCTTTGGTGTTTTCCAGGATTTGTGAATGTGAAAATAGGTTCTATGGTGGACTTTCCAGGTCTGAAGCCGCACGCGATATTGAGGAGACTTATCCCACGGAAGTTGGCGCGTATCGTGGGGTCCATCTTCTTAAGGATTGGGCAGAGTATACTGAGATTCCATTCGCTGAGCATGCTTTCTTCTGACCATATTCTGCTGATGAGCTGGTGCATGCTCGTTATGAGCTCATCGCCTCCGGTCTTAAACAACTCAGCAGGCAGACCATCCGACCCTGCGACTTTGTTGTTTTTCAGCCTTTTGATGGCTGTGCAGACCTCATCACGGCCAGGCGGCGGTATGTCAACGCCGTCGTCAGCAACTGGGGTTGTCAAGCTTCTCTTCTCTATCGGCGGAGAAGTTGTCATCATCGCCTTTTAGAAGATCGGAGAAGTGCTCTCTTCATAAACTCAGTGTACCCTGGACATCTGTTACTAGATTCTCGTCATCGTCCTCACAGGAAGAGGGTCCGGTCTTTAAACCTCCGGTCAGGCGTCTTATATTCTGAAAGAATTTTCGAGCCTCGGAGTGTCTTGGGCAAGCACGTGTGAGAGTCGAGCGGCATAGGCTTGTTCGGTCTGTTGTGTATGCAGCTTACTGACGTCTAGCTTTCTTTGCGTGGGTTTGCGTGCATTTATCGCAGCGCATAAGCGTGTGTTGCTACAAGGAAGTGATCCGAATCAATGTTGGCATTTCGGATCGAACGTACGTCCATCACACTAGAAACGTGCCTTCCGTCAATCACAACATGATCAATTTGGTTGCGCGTGTTCTGTTCGGGTGACCGCCACGTGGCCTTGTGAATATTAAGTTGCTTGAATCTAGTACTACTTATTACAATATTTCGTGCTGCGGCGAAGTCGATCTGCCTCAGTTCATTGTCGGAGGTCTTGTCGTGGAGGCTGAATTGTCCAACTGTCGGACCAAAGATATCCTCATGGCCCACCTTGGCATTAAAGTCGCCAATCACGATTTTGATGTCGTGTCGGGGGCAGCGCTTATAGGCTTGGCGAGGCGCTCATAGAAGGTCTCTTTGGTTTCATCGTCCTTCTCATTCGTTGGAGCGTGCGCGCAAATAAGACTGATATAGAAGTATTTAGCCTTGATGCGGATTGTTGCCAATCGTTCTTTCATGGGTGTGAACCAAGAGACAAGGTTGCGGAGTCTCTTGCCGACTACAAATCCACAACCAAATTTATGCCTCTCAACCTTGTATCTTTCGAGGACATCAACCAGCTGGATAGTGGCACCTTCCCTAAAAAGGGTTCGGACATTCCAGGTGCATATCCGTAAATCATGATCCTTTATACGTTTGCGTAGGTTGTCATCGTGTTTTCGAGTCGGTATCCGAGGCATGTTGTCTTTATTCGCTGACTTTCTTTTTTCCGTAGCGGGTTTCAAGCCCAACGCACAACCCCGGTTTTGGAAGACCAATATCCCTGTCTCGTTTGTCCCCGACCAGTCTTTATTTTTTTTGTGTATAGCCTGTATAAATTTATCGATGTTTTATTAGTTTGTTTATAGTTTTTATTTATTTTTAATAAATAATTTATTAAATGGACAAAAAAAATGATATAAATAATATCCCAAGCAACCTCATTCTATTCATCGGAATCAATTTGGGTATATTGTTCGGATTACTTTTTTTAAGTGTAATATGAAATATCATTCAAAGGATCAACTAACATATGATGGTCACTCCCATTTTAAAATCTGATAATGCGACTTGAAATGTAGAATCTGCAGAGAAAGATCACTGATGAATGGGCTTGGCTGCCTCTGAAACAGCTGTACGATCTGTCACTCAATGCATTTTGCCAATTGTTTGTTGTTTTATTTGTTGGTACAAAACACCGAATTTGTACTGACTGAACATTGAGCACGTTAAGACAATATCTTAAAATAATCAAAAGAGGTCGTCAAAAAAAATAATTAATTAATTATAATATTAATAACATTCCCAGAAATCATCTTTTACAGCACACCAAAAAAAATGCAAGATCAACGTCTCTCATTGATGTACTGCCATATGCTGTAACGATTTTTTTCGCTGTTTCCTTGGCAGTTGGAGCTGTGAGTCGGCGGCATTTCGGGTTGCAACGAAATGAGACCATGTCGCAGCAAAGCAACACGTCTCCAATGAATTCTTCTTAGTTAATTAGTATTTTCATTAATTACACTGTTCTACAAGGATTTTACTCTGGAATGAAACCTATCAATTCTGGTTGATTTCGGTCTCCTGATTTTTGCTGCGTACCCCGAATTTTCCCTATACGTCGATATTTTGCACAAAATCGAGTCAAAGTTGCGAAAAAGGCGGTTTTTAGTACTTTATATCGCAAGTTATCGCACGATTTCGCCATGTTGTAGATGCAAATTATCACAAAATAAAATATGCCCCTTACCCTACGGGTAATTGGTAAAAATTTAAAACTTTATCTTACTGAAATTTTTCGGAATATTTTTTAAAATTTGTTTATGAAATATTTGTTAAAAATGGAGGGAATTGCACTCACAGATATACAATGTCATACATATATAATGTAGTGGTGCTAGATGCAAAATCGAACAAAATTCTTAGCAGCTGATGTACGCATTATGGGAAAACATGATGGGGAAAATTTCACTGCGTAATCTCCTGGTGTGTATCTGATTCGGCAGGCTTAAATGGGTTAAAAAATCAAACAAAAACAAACTAACAAAGAGATTTATTATATGTATGTATGTATGTATGTATGTATGTATGTATGTATATTGGATTCAGTATGGATCATATATTTTGAAAAAAAAATAGATTGATGTTGAATCCTCGTGAATCTAAAAAAATACAGACTATTGAAAATTGTTTTTTTTTTTTTGTTTTTTTTTTTACCTAAAATTACCCAATTTTAATTAAATATTACGTTTCATGTAATGAGGTGATACGAATTCTTAGTAAACTAAATTATAGCTTTATTTTATTTCATGAGTATTTATGAATAGAACCTTTAATGTTGCAATAAAATTAAAACCAGTTGGGAAGATTAGATCACATGGGAAATTTTAAAGTAGGTGTAATTATGATAGTTAGGATTATCAAAATTATAGTCGGTCTAAGCCGACTATAAATACCCTACACATATGTGTGATTACCATTCAAAGTGATATATAGGTCACCAGGGTATACGAATCCTGAAAATAACTACAAACATTCAATCGCTGAAGAATTTCCATTCATTTGATACCCATATTTACAAATGGGTAGGTGTACCGAATTTCGATTTTTTTTTTAATGAACCACAGGTCTTTTCGACGGAAAACATTATTATCACGTACTTGAGCATGATGTCAATATATATTTGACCAAAAAAGTTTACCTAAGCACGTATACATAAAAATTGATCTTTATATGTACATTTTATATGAGGTATTTGAACATAAGTGGTCGGATCATAGGTCACAATGCCAATTTTTTCACACATACAGCGTAAGTATATTAGTAATCAAAGTTATAAGTTTCATTTATCTAGCTCTTCAATTTTAAAAGTAGTAGGGATTTCAACAGACAGACAGACAGACAGACGGACAGACAGACGGACAGACAGACAGACGGACAGACGGACATCGCTAAATCGACTCAGGAGGTCATGCTGATCAAGAATATATATACTTTTCCATACCGGAGATGCTTCCTTCTGGGTGTTACAAACGGCGTACCAAACTGAATATACCCTTTCACTCTTAGTGTAGGGTATAAAAAAAAAAACTTAAAAAATCACAACTTTAGACAGCAACAACAAAGAGGCGGATTGGACGATTGTCATAAAATTACTGTTGTTATATCCCTTACAATTCCCGTAAGTTTTTGTTTCTTGCAAATGCGCGCATTTTATACTATTTTTCCCAATGTGCGCTGTATGTGCAAAAATATTCACATCTACAGATCAATTTTACTTTATACGGGCTTAAGTGAATTTTTTTGGTCAAATATAAAAAAAATCTTATGGGTATCAAATGAAGGAACATTTTTCACCGATTAAAAGTTTGTAGTTATTTTCAGGATTCGTATACCCTGGTGACCTATTTACCACTTTGAATGGTAACCACACCCATTATCAGATATGTGTATGTGTAGGGTATTTATAGATAGTCGGCTTAGACCGACTATAACTTTAATAACTCTTTCCAACTTCATCACACCAACTATCACAATTTGCATACTTCAAAATTTCCCATGTGACCTAACCTTCCTTACTAGTTGTTGTTGCGTTTTCAAAAGAAGATATGTGTAACTAAAAAGGCGTAAACACACAAAAAGCAGTAGCACTCAAATGTAGGTAAACTGTTAAAATGTTTATATATTAAAAATATCTTTTTTTGTTTTATAAATTAAAACGTAGAACTCAACTTAAAACCAGTTGGGAAGATTAGATTACATGGGAAATTTTAAATTTGGTGTTATTATGATAGTTAGAATAATCAAAATTATAGTCGGTCTAAGCCGACTATGCATACCCTACACATATGTGTGATTACCATTCAAAGTGGTATATATGTCACCAGGGTATACGAATCCTGAAAATAAGTACAAAATTTCAATCGCTGAAGAATTTCCATTCATTTGATACCCATATTTACAAATGGGTAGGTGTACTGAATTTCGATATTTTTTTTTGGAACCTCAAGTCGTATCGGCGGTAAACATTATTTTCGTGTATTTGAGCATGGCGTTGGCGTTGTTCGTGTTTTGTGTATGTTGAGGACATTGCATACTTCTTTAAAAATTTCTTCCTTGATCTGAATGCAATTCCAACGGTACTCCAAACGGCTTACACAGTTGTTAACTAATGCATCCGCAACTGTTATAAAATAATAAAAATTTAATAAAAAAAAAAAAAAATAATAATGATTAAAAAAAAACTGTTTTTTTTTTTTTTTAATTTTTTAACTAAAATGTATAACTAGTTTTTAGCTAACGAAAAACCGGTTTGATCAAAAGAACTCCACAAACGACGTTCTTAAGTCTAATGTTTCGTTTGTGAGGAAGATTTTTTTTATGCGTGTAGAGGAATTGGTAGTGTCGGTGGATCGTTTGGTTAGTGCCTTAGACAACGAGTCAAAAAGTCGCTGGTGCTTTGGACTACGATAGGTCTGGGTTCAATTCCTGTTACTGTAAAAATTGTTTTCATAGAAAACATTTTTCTATGCGACACTACATATCGGCATTCAATCGCAAACCTACACGCATAGAAAAAAAAACGTTTATCGGTCGTTTGCGACAAAAGAATTTCTTTTACAAATCCTCTCAACAGTGCCTGTAAAAGTTTACATGTTCGTTACAAAAAGAAAAGAGTTTATGGTAAATGTTCTGAAAGGACTTTTCGTTTAAAACAAAATTGCTCAGAATACTTTTGCGACAAATGTAAAGTACGATTATATGAACATTGAAATGTATTTGCGAGAATCGAAAAACTTTCATAAGAACTCAAATTATTATTGTCTTTTATTTATTTGCTTAGCATGCCTGCCTTCTATGCACGAGGACGCGGGTTCGAATCCTGCCTGGTGCAATACATTTTTTTTATTTTTTTTTTTTTTTTAATTTTTATTATTATTAATAATATATATTAAAACTCGTTTGGTCCAAACAAAAAAACCGGTTTGATCAAAAGAACTCCACAAACGAAGTTCTTTTGTCTAATTTTTCGTTTGTGAGGAACGTTTCTAAGCGTGTACGAGAGTAAAACCTTGCCTATGAAAAGCTCTCATTCCGACGTTCGGATTCGACATTAAACTGTAGGTCCCAACACTTTGAGTACAAATATTATACGCACAGCTCAACTGGTGAGAGAGCTCGACCTATGTTGCCCACAGGACTGTAGCATTAAACTAGTATATTATTATTACTAGAGCCTTGCTCAAAATATTCACATATTTCATAGATTTTTTTTTTGCTGCAAACTTTTATATTTTATAAATATCACAAAAAGTGTCAAATATTTTACCTTAATAATTTGCAACTGCAATTGTGTTTAAGTCTCTAATACTTTTCAATCATCTTTGATTTGTTAAGTGTATATTTATTTTTTATGCATGTGTATGTTTTTCTTTTTGCTTTTGAAATTTTTTTTAATTTTTTACTTAAAAAAAACAAACGAAAAACTCGTTTGGTCCAAACGAAAAAAGCCGGTTTGATAAAAAGAACTCCACAAAGTTCTTTTGTCTAATTTTTCGTTTGTGAGGAACGTTTCTATGAGTGTACGAGAGTAAAACCTTGCCTATGAAAAGCTCTCATTCCGACGTTCGGATTCGACATTAAACTGTAGGTCCCAACACTTTGAGTACAAATATTATACGCACAGCTCAACTGGTGAGAGAGCTCGACCTATGTTGCCCACAGGACTGTAGCATCAAACTAGTATATTATTATTACTAGAGCCTTGCTAAAAATATTCACATATTCCATAGATTTTTTTTTTGCTGCAAACTTTTATATTTTATAAATATCCAATCACAATCGCGCGTGATCACGATTCCCGTGAATCACACTATATTCCGCTCACGCGTAACATTATGTGAGATTTCACTACTCACAAAAGAATTTTGTGTTTCACTTCTACCTCATCATTACGCATGAAAGAACACAACAAGCAAACTCACACTTTTCGCCAAATCATATTTGTTCAAGGACCAAGAGAACGCGTTGATCTACTCACTGTACATTAGGGGTATGAAATCAAATTTTTATTTTGTCGCGCAAGGTTTTTTGCGTCTAATATCGAAAAGATAGTTTCATTATTTTCTTTTATTTGAATTTTAAAAATAAAAGAAGATAAAAATAACTGTAAAATAAAAAATGGGCTATATCTCAAAAACTAGATCCAATTTGTCAAAAGTGATCCCATTTTCGAAATCAGCGCTACAAATGTATCCAATATTTGCTGTAATTTTTACTGCGCCATGTCAAAATTTGAATTTTGTCGAGCAGTGCTATTTTTATTATTTTTCCGTATTCCTCATCCTATGAAACCATGTAAAAAAAAAGTCATACCCCTACTGTACAAGTCAAGAATAATAAAAACAAAGATTGCGCAGAA
>OX638130.1:76254750-76369750 GCA_951804985.1 Dryomyza anilis
TATGCGTCATATTTTAATTTTTAAACACCCTGTATTTTCAAACCTATTGACAAAAAGTAAAAAAAAAAATATTTAAGGTATTATTTTCAATAAGCAAAAATAATTTAAAGCAAATCCAGAGTGTCAAAATTGTTACGCGTTTGATTTGGAAAAGAATGCCGCATCTGTATGTATATTAGACATCTGCACAAATGGTTTTGAAGTTTCCTCTGCAAATATGCACTACTGCACTCTACAGTTTTGAATTCATTTCACAAATGACAATCGACAGTATTATAGTGAAGTCTCTTTGAGCGACTTCACTTCACTTCCGTATTTGTTTCATAACTAAAAAAAAAACGAGATTTTTGAGTTAATGACGCAGAATTATTCCAAATTAACTTTAAAGTAGTCCAAGAAACCAATTTAAGGAGTACTCCAATCAAAATATTATTTAATCAAGGATACTGAAATCCTGGCTGCATTAATTTAAGAATATAATATTATATGTCATCAGCTTCACTAATATTGTTAACTGACCATTAACAAGCATTTTTTAATTAAAAATAAATACATTTTTTGTTTATAATAACCTTGTTATTATTATCCATGATTGTTTATTTTCTATGTCGTCAATAAAAAATATTTTGTTTTACTAAATCAAGAACTAAAAATCCAATGACATAAAAATTTTAATTATATTTTACAAAAAAATTTAAAAAAATAGTATAAATCGAGTGATGTTGACGTGACGAGACAATTCAAGAAATATTTCGAATAAGCATATTTGTTTTTGTCAGAGATTGAAAATACCGTACGCTACACGTTTCCAGAGAAAGGTCAACCACGGCCAAAAAATTCAAAATGCACAAATCTTAAAAAAAAAAACGGTGGATTTGGAATCATAAATATGTGAATCTAAATATCTAAAGAACCAAATGGATTTTTATTTATTTTAGAATTAATGCAGTATCACTGTTATACATCGGCATCACCTTTATAAAGCCTTTGACGGTGAAATTGTACAACGATTTGAAAAATGTTTGCAAATGAATGGTGGCGTTGTTGTCAGCAAGGTGTACTCTGAAAAGAAATCATTTTCATGACGTGTTGAAAATTTCAATCTCAGTTATTTTTATTTTCACTTTTACCATTAAAATGAGATTTATAAGTTAAAGCCTTTAGACACCATTGAATTTATTTAATAATTTTTGTGGATAATTCGAGAGTACAGCAAAAATACGACCATTGCATTTTGTATATTAGTCCCTCAGTTCATGATGTTTGTTGTGAATCTATTGTAACTATCACAATTTTCATTGCTGTTGTGGAAAACATCTTGTAACTATCTGCATATATGTCATATTTAAAAAATATTAAGATTTTTGCTGCAAGTTTATTGAAACTTATGAGATATTTAAATATTTGCTACAAGAAGTAAATTTAAAGTTATAGTTGCAGCAAGACTTTTGAAACAACTTGTTTTCTTAGTGTATACAAAAAGACTCATACAGTTACGTTACTAAACAACTTGTAAATATACAAATTTTCCATGTACTTTGAGTAACCAAATTAAATAATTTGATATACATTAGACATCTGCACAAGTCCATTTGAAACCCACTTCAAGACATTCACTTCGTTTCAAAACATTTACTGTCGTCAACTCTATGCTTGAAAATCAAATGAATGTCTTGTTCACAACAACAAAGAACCAAGTACTGTCAAAACAAAACATAAGCAAAACAAAACTGAAGTGAAGAGGTCTATGATGATGTGCAATAAACATTCAAATACTGAAATGAACTGCTTATGACACCGAGTACTTAGTGCATTTTTCATTTTTTCTTTATGAAATATTGAAATATAGAAAAAAACAAAAGGTATAAGAAAAACACATAATATTTTATATTAACTTTTTTATTTATGGAAAAACATTTTTTTTCATTATTTAATTATTTTTTTTTTTTTTTGGATATATCGCTTTTCGACCAAAGCGTTGTTTTTGTCGTACAACATTTTTTTTTAACAATTTTTTTTTTAATTAATGTTTGTTGTATTTTTTATTAACACATAAATACCAATAACAACATTACTGCCGTCGAACGAGCGTCATATTTGTTGTTGTTTTCAATGTTCGTCTTCTCACTCGTTACTCGTTGCGCTCACTCGCTGCACCTACTGTATTCGTTGCATGTTCAGCGACAGTGTTGTCGTTTGTTGTGTTTTTCAAAACATTGATTGTTTTGAATGGCTTGATGTTTTGACAGAGCTTGACACCAATGAAACAAATACGGAAGTGAAGTGAAGTCGCTCAAAGAGACTTCACTATAATACTGTCGATTGTCATTTGTGAAATGAATTCAAAACTGTAGAGTGCAGTAGTGCATATTTGCAGAGGAAACTTCAAAACCATTTGTGCAGATGTCTAATATACATACAGATGCGGCATTCTTTTCCAAATCAAACGCGTAACAATTTTGACACTCTGGATTTGCTTTAAATTATTTTTGCTTATTGAAAATAATACCTTAAATATTTTTTTTTTTACTTTTTGTCAATAGGTTTGAAAATACAGGGTGTTTAAAAATTAAAATATGACGCATAGGCCTTTTTTAAAAATTATATAACATTGCATCTATGTATCGTATATCGAATTTTGAAGGTAATAAAATGTTCTTTATTACCTTAAACAAATTTAATATTTTTTTTCATTAGCATGTAACTATTTTAAGCAATTAAAATGTTTAAGGACCTTTTACTAAATAAGAGGTAGTTTAATTTTTTTAATTATAGACTTAATTTCCCCGTTAAATTCTACATAAAGAACATTCTTTTCTTGAGTGATCATTTTTGCACATCTATATGAGAACAATTTTGTTCAAACGACTGTGCGCATAAGCTGCTTTTTTATGTGTTCTGGCAATATCATCATTTTGATTTGTCATTATATAATTTACCACCCAATGTAGTCGGTTCTCTTAACTGCTAAGTCGGTTCTTATAACCAAAACTAAAAAAATTGTAACATAATTTCTAAAAGGATTTAATTTTTAATCGTAAAAGATCAGTAAACAGGTAAATAAAAAAAAAAATCATATAATTGGTATATTATTAAACATACATTATAATAAATGTTGGTGTAATTGTACGATCATTGGACCCTTGCATTTGAAATTTAATCTTTAATATTTGAATTGACGTTTTTTATAGTGTGTAAAATTACCACCTTTGTGATTTTTATACAGTTTTTTTCTAATTGTAAACCACCAAATCTCTGAAACTACACCATCTGGCCAATTTATTAATTTTATGTTGTTTCACCACACTTCCAAATTTCATTAAATTCTGAGATGGTGCTGCCAATATTTTAATTTTTTTCGGTTGATTTGATATGAAATAACTGATGGATATATATATATATATATTTATATATATATATATATATATATATATATATATATATATATATATATATATATATATATATATATATATATATATATAAATATATATATATATATATATATATATATATATATATATATATATATACATCTATATATATATATATATATATATATATATATATATATATATAAATATATATATATATATATATCCATCAGTTATATATATATATATATATATATATATATATATATATATATATAAATATATATATATATATATCCATCAGTTATTTCATATCAAATCAACCGAAAAAAATTAAAATATTGGCAGCACCATCTCAGAATTTAATGAAATTTGGAAGTGTGGTGAAACAACATAAAATTAATAAATTGCCCAGATGGTGTAGTTTCAGAGATTTGGTGGTTTACAATTAGAAAAAAACTGTATAAAAATCACAAAGGTGGTAATTTTACACACTATAAAAAACGTCAATTTAAATATTAAAGATTAAATTTCAAATGCAAGGGTCCAATGATCGTACAATTACACCAACATTTATTATAATGTATGTTTAATAATATACCAATTATATGATTTTTTTTTTTTATTTACCTGTTTACTGATCTTTTACGATTAAAAATTAAATCCTTTTAGAAATTATGTTACAATTTTTTTAGTTTTGGTTATAAGAACCGACTTAGCAGTTAAGAGAACCGACTACATTGGGTGGTAAATTATATAATGACAAATCAAAATGATGATATTGCCAGAACACATAAAAAAGCAGCTTATGCGCACAGTCGTTTGAACAAAATTGTTCTCATATAGATGTGCAAAAATGATCACTCAAGAAAAGAATGTTCTTTATGTAGAATTTAACGGGGAAATTAAGTCTATAATTAAAAAAATTAAACTACCTCTTATTTAGTAAAAGGTCCTTAAACATTTTAATTGCTTAAAATAGTTACATGCTAATGAAAAAAAATATTAAATTTGTTTAAGGTAATAAAGAACATTTTATTACCTTCAAAATTCGATATACGATACATAGATGCAATGTTATATAATTTTTAAAAAAGGCCTATGCGTCATATTTTAATTTTTAAACACCCTGTATTTTCAAACCTATTGACAAAAAGTAAAAAAAAAAATATTTAAGGTATTATTTTCAATAAGCAAAAATAATTTAAAGCAAATCCAGAGTGTCAAAATTGTTACGCGTTTGATTTGGAAAAGAATGCCGCATCTGTATGTATATTAGACATCTGCACAAATGGTTTTGAAGTTTCCTCTGCAAATATGCACTACTGCACTCTACAGTTTTGAATTCATTTCACAAATGACAATCGACAGTATTATAGTGAAGTCTCTTTGAGCGACTTCACTTCACTTCCGTATTTGTTTCATTGGTGTCAAGCTCTGTCAAAACATCAAGCCATTCAAAACAATCAATGTTTTGAAAAACACAACAAACGACAACACTGTCGCTGAACATGCAACGAATACAGTAGGTGCAGCGAGTGAGCGCAACGAGTAACGAGTGAGAAGACGAACATTGAAAACAACAACAAATATGACGCTCGTTCGACGGCAGTAATGTTGTTATTGGTATTTATGTGTTAATAAAAAATACAACAAACATTAATTAAAAAAAAAATTGTTAAAAAAAAATGTTGTACGACAAAAACAACGCTTTGGTCGAAAAGCGATATATCCAAAAAAAAAAAAAATAATTAAATAATGAAAAAAAATGTTTTTCCATAAATAAAAAAGTTAATATAAAATATTATGTGTTTTTCTTATACCTTTTGTTTTTTTCTATATTTCAATATTTCATAAAGAAAAAATGAAAAATGCACTAAGTACTCGGTGTCATAAGCAGTTCATTTCAGTATTTGAATGTTTATTGCACATCATCATAGACCTCTTCACTTCAGTTTTGTTTTGCTTATGTTTTGTTTTGACAGTACTTGGTTCTTTGTTGTTGTGAACAAGACATTCATTTGATTTTCAAGCATAGAGTTGACGACAGTAAATGTTTTGAAACGAAGTGAATGTCTTGAAGTGGGTTTCAAATGGACTTGTGCAGATGTCTAATGTATATCAAATTATTTAATTTGGTTACTCAAAGTACATGGAAAATTTGTATATTTACAAGTTGTTTAGTAACGTAACTGTATGAGTCTTTTTGTATACACTAAGAAAACAAGTTGTTTCAAAAGTCTTGCTGCAACTATAACTTTAAATTTACTTCTTGTAGCAAATATTTAAATATCTCATAAGTTTCAATAAACTTGCAGCAAAAATCTTAATATTTTTTAAATATGACATATATGCAGATAGTTACAAGATGTTTTCCACAACAGCAATGAAAATTGTGATAGTTACAATAGATTCACAACAAACATCATGAACTGAGGGACTAATATACAAAATGCAATGGTCGTATTTTTGCTGTACTCTCGAATTATCCACAAAAATTATTAAATAAATTCAATGGTGTCTAAAGGCTTTAACTTATAAATCTCATTTTAATGGTAAAAGTGAAAATAAAAATAACTGAGATTGAAATTTTCAACACGTCATGAAAATGATTTCTTTTCAGAGTACACCTTGCTGACAACAACGCCACCATTCATTTGCAAACATTTTTCAAATCGTTGTACAATTTCACCGTCAAAGGCTTTATAAAGGTGATGCCGATGTATAACAGTGATACTGCATTAATTCTAAAATAAATAAAAATCCATTTGGTTCTTTAGATATTTAGATTCACATATTTATGATTCCAAATCCACCGGTTTTTTTTTTAAGATTTGTGCATTTTGAATTTTTTGGCCGTGGTTGACCTTTCTCTGGAAACGTGTAGCGTACGGTATTTTCAATCTCTGACAAAAACAAATATGCTTATTCGAAATATTTCTTGAATTGTCTCGTCACGTCAACATCACTCGATTTATACTATTTTTTTAAATTTTTTTGTAAAATATAATTAAAATTTTTATGTCATTGGATTTTTAGTTCTTGATTTAGTAAAAACAAAATATTTTTTATTGACGACATAGAAAATAAACAATCATGGATAATAATAACAAGGTTATTATAAACAAAAAATGTATTTATTTTTAATTAAAAAATGCTTGTTAATGGTCAGTTAACAATATTAGTGAAGCTGATGACATATAATATTATATTCTTAAATTAATGCAGCCAGGATTTCAGTATCCTTGATTAAATAATATTTTGATTGGAGTACTCCTTAAATTGGTTTCTTGGACTACTTTAAAGTTAATTTGGAATAATTCTGCGTCATTAACTCAAAAATCTCGTTTTTTTTTTAGTTATGACACTCTTGTAGTAAATTAGCAAGCACGGAGAGAAAAAACATGGTAGTGGTATTTCATATTTGAAGGGCATCATACTTGGGGGTTATGGTTGTAGTCAATTATATTATATGTCGAATATGATCCTCAGTGACACTAGTACGATTTCCCACAACCATAGTATTGTCCTCAGGGACAGTATTGCGATTTCACACAACCATGGTCCTTAGTGACCAGTGATCATATTATTATTACCTATATGATCCCCACATTCCTAACAAAATGAAGAGTAATTATTAATAAGACACATGTTTAATTATCGAATATTTTATTTAAATTTATTATTTTATTTATATATTAAATGAAAGGCACAATAATGAAGCAAGCATTCTCCGCAACATAGTATGCTCACTGATATTTTCAACGATTTAACAGAAACGATTTACGCACAGTTTCATAAGAACTCCTGTAATAATTTATCGCACAAAAGAAGTTTCGCGCAAATTAAAGCTTCATATCGTGCGCGCACCCGTAAACTTGAAAGCTTTATTCTAGAACTGAAATTCTAGATGAAATTGAAAACGAGAGCACGCGAGTATACGATTATTTTATGATCATCGACATTTCTTATGTAACATGACGGAACATGATTACTAAATGTAATTTATACAAATTTGTTTAAACTATAGTGTCTGCATATTAATCGTATACAAATTAACTTTTAACTTTTAGATATATTTTCATTTTTATTAATGACACTTCGTCTCGACCACGCGACTGCTCACTGACAACTGGCAACATTAAATTGAGTAAGAGAGAGTAAAATATGCCATTAGGTGAGCATTGTATTGTTGTAAATAATAAATTACTGTATTATGATCAGTCAATATCATGGTATGATTGGTATTGACCATATTTTGTTCGTAGCAGTCTCTATCGTAACCATAACATGGTTCTTAACAACCATATTATGGTTTTTCAGAATGACAATCATATTATAGTAAATGATCTACTATAAAATGATTATAGCAACCTTATTATTGTTGAAATAAAACTTAAAATACTATACTTTGATTGTAAGAACCGTACATGATTTTAAAGACTATAGTAAGACCATATCGCGATCATGTCGCAACCATATTATTTCTCTGTGTGAGAGCAAGACTTAGTGTACAAGAATAAGACTTAGTGTGGAAGAACAAGATAAATAACAAGATTACCATTTCTTGTCTTGCTCTTGCAAATGATCATCACCACTCGCGCATTGCAGATGAAGTTTAAAAAAACACCTTAAATCAATATTTGTATCACCAAATAAAGTGGTTTTGGATCGGAGTATGCTCAAAAAATTAGGAATTGAATCTATTAATGTTAAAAAACATCTACATTTTTCTCAAGTTAAACCCGTCTGAAATCGGCATAGGTAATTATTTTTTTAAATATAATCTTGTTTATACATTTTTAGGTGTGCTGAATCCAAATATATTAACGGTCATTTTTGCGCCGTATAGTTTTCGAAAAAAAAAATGCAAAAGTCTGGTGCAATGACGATAATTAAATTGTTTTCTGATTACATCACCGACAAAATTACTGTAGTAAATTATACTATATTTATGTCTTTGTTTTGAAAAAAAGTAGTTCTACTACATTTTGATCGTTTTTAAATACATTTGTGTGAGATTTCGACATCTTTAAGACTTTTTGCCAATCTTAAAGGCTATTTAATTTGAATGATTTTAAATGAACAACAACAAATTGAAAACATAATACAGGCAATGATCATTATTTAAAAAAAAAATACCAACACATTGTGTTAGAAATTCGATTTCTATATAGTACAGAAACTGTACGGTGTCTTCGTTTTCTGCACATTTTAATTTTATGAAATTCATGCGAATACATGACGGACGACGGCGGTAGACACGAATTTGGATGTGGATTTGTAGTCGGCAAGAAACTCCGCTACCTTGTCTCTAGGTTCACGCCCGTGGACGAAAGGCTAGCAACAATCCGTATCAAGGCTAAATATTCCCACATCAGTCTAATTTGTGCACACGCTCCGACGAACGAGAAAGATGACGAGACAAATGAGCGGATCTATGAGCAACGCATAAGAGTGCTGTGCCCCATCCGATAACGGAACGAGCCTAATCAACTTTGCTGCTGCAAGAAACATGGTAGTTAGTAGCACTAGATTCGAAAATCTTGATATCCACAAGGCCACATGGTTGTCGCCTGATCAAAAAGCGCGAAACCAAATTGATCACGTTGTGATTGACGGAATGCACGCTTCGAGCGTGATGGACATACGCACTATCCGAGGTGCCAATATGGGACTCGGATCATTACCTTGTAGCAGCCAAGGTCCACACGCGCTTAAGCGCTGCGAAGAACGTACGAAACCAAACGCAGAGAAAGCTAGACGTCGGAAAGCTGCAATCACAGGAGACAACACAAGCCTTTTCCACTCGACTCTCACACCTTCTTAGACAAAGCACTTCTCCTTTCGATGATATAAGCGCACAGTGGAATAATATCTCCTGCTTTATGCGTACGGCTGCCGAAGAGGGGTGTGGTGTGACCAAGAGTGTCGCGCGGCCACGTACAGATCCACCCTGCAGTCAGTAGCTACGCGAGCTGCGAAGGAGCGATACAAAGAGAAGGGAAGAGATCTTTTTAGGGGAAAAAAAAACGAGATAGAAAGACGTCAGTGTGAGGAAATTGAGATGCATGGGGACAGGAATGTGGCAACACACACGGTGCTCCGTCAGAATAGGAAAATACCTCTCCGAGCCATTTCATACCGAGCGAGGTTTCAGACAAGGTGATAAGGATCGAGCGACTTTTTTTAACTTATTGATGAAGAAAATAGTTCGAGCTGCCGAACTCCGTCAAAGCGGGACTATCCTCAACTAAAGTGTCATGCTGTTCGCATATGCGACGATATTAATATCATTGGCAGGAGCACACGGGCAGTCAGCGCAGCGTTCTCCAGATTGGAGAAATAGTCGCGTCGAATGGGTCTAGCGGTGAACGAGAACACGACGAAGTTTCTTGTGTCAACGACCAAAAAAGAGTCCGTGCGTCTTTGACAAAAAAAGAATTATTACAAAGTTCGAGATCGTGAAGGACTTCGTCTATCTTCGTTGCAGCATCGCTACCAACAACGACGTCAACATGGAGATTAAACGGAGAATAACTCTTGCCAACAGGTGCTACTTTGGGCTCTGTAGACAATTGAGAAGCAGACCCCGCTCTAGCCGGACAAAAATAACGTTCAACAAGTCGCTCATCATGCCCGACCAACAATACGGTGCAGAAACATGGTCGCTGGCCTCCACCGATGAGAGAGAACTGGGAGCGTTCGAGAGAAAGATTCTCCTAAAATCTCTGGCTTTATCTGTTTTAATAACGAGTATCGTATCAGGATGAACCATGAAATATATGAGTTATTCGGCGACATTGAATGGATGAAAACGCTTCAGCCAAGAAGGTGCTTGAAACAAGACTCAAAGGTGGACAGCTTAGAACAGGGTGTCCAAATCTGCATTTGAAAGCCCAAGTTGAGGACAACCTGGCAACGCTTGGTATTTCTAACTGGCGTCAGCGCGCGCAAATCAGAAGCGACTGGCGCTGCTGGGCAAACTAAGTAAGTCGTGGTCTGGTATTGAACCCTTTCATAAAATGTACGGTCGTATGGGCCATTTCCGGCCTAGTGTAACCTTTCGCTGACGATAAATGCCTGTTACATGAAATTTTCAATAGGATTACGATCCTTAACTTACGAGTCAAACTAAAAAAAAAAAAAATGGTTTCACAACAAAATAGTTGACTTCTTGGATTGGTCATCATGTCCTTAGATACCTTATATCGACATTCAGAAAGAAATAAAAACTCAAATACCCTGTAGAGAAATGTGGAGGAAAAACAATGCAATTATAACACTTGTAACAAACGTATGCACCGAAGGCTCAAAAATGGAAACCGGAACTGGCTGTGGTGTTTTTTGCTAAACGCTATACATAGCCAAATATATAAAAAAACAAAAACAAATGCTCGATATTTCAGGCTGACATATACACTAGGCCGAGTCGGTCTCCATTAGAGATTCCAATCTCGAAGAATTTCAACAATCCCGGGACTTTCGAGATTAGAAAAAATGTCCCCAATTAATCACGAATTATTGAAATTTGTAGTACAGGTAACACAGTTTGCATATTAGGTCGGAACGACATTTTTCCCATAGTTATAATAGGTCGTAAAAGTTACATAGTGCTGCTGAGTTTGCCACCAAAAATTTGAGTCCGAAAATGTCATGTGCTCGCGCATTGCAGATGAAGTTAAAAAAAGTAATAAATTCATATTTTTACCATCTAAATTTAGTTGTTTTGGATCGGAGTTTTGGAACGGAGATCGGCTCAAGAAATTAGAAATTGCATCTGTTATATTTTTTATACATTCTTAGGTCTGCTAAATCCAAATCTATAATCCAATAATTTCGGTCTCTTACAGTTTTTGAAAAAAAAATCCTAAAGTCTGGTTGACAATTATACAATTTTTTGCTGGTTAAATCATATTTAAAGGTTTTCTTTGCGTTATTGCGCTTTAAAGAACTAGAATTTACCACAAACAATTTCAGTTTTAAAAAAATATCAATCTGTGTTCGCGCTTTGTAACCGAAGGTAAATAAAATACCTTTAAGAAATATAAATTTATGTTGAGTTATTTTGGATCAGAATAGGCTTCAAAAATTAGAGTTTGGAACTATTATCGATTTCCTGAAACACCCAAAAAAACCGTTATTTTCTTTGATAAAACAAGAATGTTATTTAGGAGGATATTAATAGATTTAAATTCTATTTTTTAAGCTATTTAATTGTATACTATTTTATTTAGATGATATAAAAAAGTATGAATTTGTTTTTTTTAAATACATCTGCAATGCAAAGAACATACGTAATCTTTTTTCAATCACATTTTGTGTTATTATCTCACAGCCTTATGTAACTTTTATGCCTTATTGCAATTTCATATAAAAATAAAAGTTTTGTTTATGAAAAATACTAGCAGCGGTATCCTTACATGATATCAAACATTTATCATAAAGGTCTATTAAAAATAATGAAAATATGCTAACGGCTGCGAATTTAGTAGTTTTAATGTTATCTGCAAGTTATTTTGCTTGAAAATCCCGGGATTTCGTTTCAGTGTCAGAAACAAAAAAAAATTTGCAACCCGCCAAAACCGTTTTTTCGTTTTTGCTTTATTATTTGATGCCCGATCATGAAGCATTATATACCATTGAAAATGTCTCAGCGGTTAACACGTTTGTCCCATAGGTTGAATTGACCTCCAAGGTCACCTTCGATGAGGGAAGTCACTTTTTTACTTCTAGCCCCTAAATACAATTTTTCCTCTCCAAAAATTATTGAATTTTACTGTTAAAAGTATTTAGTAAAAGTTTTTGAATATTAAACGTTTATAATGTGAATTTTCATGATCCAATATACCGCCCCACGTTTCATTTTAAATCATACCAAAAATTCACCTTAAAAACGTTTTATATTAAAAAAAATATTATTTATTTAATATTTATTATTTTTTTGTGTCAGTTAGATTTTCGTCTGATAGAATATGAAAGGCCTAATACACTGTTCTACAAATTGAGGGTTATTGGAGTCCACAGAAATGAAACTTGTCATTTCTGGTAGATTTCGGTCTCCTGATTCTTGCTGCGTACTCAGAATTTTCTCTATACGTCGAGATTTTGCAAAAAATCGAAGCAAAGTTTCAAAAAAGGCCATTTTTGGTACTTTATATCGCAAGTTATCGCATGATTTCGACATGTAACAGATGCCAACTTTATCATATAATAAAATATGAACCTTGCCCTACGGATAATTGGCAAAAAAATCTGTGGTCAGATATTAATTTTTGCAAAAAATCAAAAAGAAATTTATGTTACCATAAAAGTGTGTCGGGAGAGTAATTTATCACAATTCTCTAAGCTTTCTTAAAATACATTATAATATTAGCTCGCAATGTTTTTATTGTCAAAATTTCGAAAAAATGTTTTAAACTTTATATTACAGAAAATGTGCCGAATCAAATACACACCAGGAGATTACGTAGTGCAATTTTCCCCATCATGTTTTCCCATAATGCGTACATCAGATGCTAAGAATTTGGTTCGATTTGCAACCAAATTCTTATTCTTTCCAAATTCTTTCTTTTTGATTTTTTGCAAAAACTAATATCTGGACAGAGATTTTTTGCCAATTATCCGTAGGGCATGGTTCATATTTTATTTTGTGATAAAGTTTGCGTATGAAACATGTCGAAATCGTGCGATAACTTGCGATATAAAGTACCAAAAGCGACCTTTATTGCAACTTTGATTCGATTATTTGCAAAATAGGGAAAATTCTGAAAACGCAGCAAGAATCAGGTGACCGAAATCTACCAGAAATGATAAGTTTCATTTCTGTGGAAAATTCTAGTAGAACAGTGATATTATTAAAATTAAAAATATTCATGTTTCAAAGAGTTTAATACGGAAGCATACCGAGAAACCCATGATGAACGTGATGGCAAGAAAACGATAATATTGCATTGTCATCCAGTTCAAGGCAATATTTAAAATCTCATGTCTGAGGCTCATCGCGAAGGTAGTTTAAAATCAATTACAAAATGTGTACCAAACAGACAAACAAGAAAGCAGCAACCTAATAAAAACGTTTAAAAAAAAACTCGTTTTTAAGTAAAGACGTTATTGAAAAATACTATATAAAGTTTTATTTTTATTTGAAGTTCGGTCCTAAACTTAAGGATTACATCGCGAAAAAGTCAAAACCAAAAAAAATATTTTTTTTAATCCTCTAAAAACCGCTAAAATCGTTTTCACTTGTAACTTTTTTGTTTATGAATTTTGGTTGAAGTTGATCTCGGATGTCAATTATACCTATGGGACAAATATATAAATTGCCGAGACCTTTCCAACGATACATAATTTTGGCGGACTAATATGGTATTTTGTTTTTACTTAATTTTAATTAAAGTTGATAAAATAAGTATGATAAAAAAAATTGCATTCATGGGGTAGAAGTCTGAAAAAACTAACATTACTTGTTGAAGTTGACCTCATAGGTCAATTAAACCTATGGGACAAATATATTAACCGCATATATATATATAGGCCTTTCCAAAGACATATAAAACTTGATTATCGGACATCAAATAAAGACGCTATGACTAAAAAACCGATTTTGGCGGTTTTTGGCGTGATAAAAAAAACAAACTTTTACGAGGTAAGCTTTCATTTTAAGGGAGGAGTTCCTTCAAACTTTTTATTTTCGACCCGGTCAATATACACTGTAGCAGAGGCGGCCAGTTTAATTCCGATGGGGCGTATACCCCAGAAGAGATATAACCATAGTCAAGCTACCATCAAAGCCCTACAGAATAGGAACATTAAATCTAAAGTAGTCAGCCGTAGTCGCCGAGAACTCCAGGTTCTCAACGAACAATACTGTTTAAAAGTTGTGCTGTGTATCAGGTCATATGAAGAAACCGTTGACACAGTACCATACAGATAACAAAAATACTAGAACACACTATGTCACAAAGATGGGACGAATTCAACTCGTGCCAAACGACCTAAAATAGACTTAAATAAGATAGAACTAAGACTACTCACGAGAGTCAGCACAGGTCATAACACACTACACGACCACTTAAGAAAAATTGGACGCAGAGAGAATGATCTATGCAGGTGGTGTGGAGACAATGAGGTCGAGGAAGATAATTATCACTTTCTCTGTCAATGTCCAGTACTCTCTTATAAGATAAATCAAATACAAGGCGTTTTTCTTTCAGGAACTATACGAAATGAGAAACACACACCTGCTAAAAATAATGAATTTCATTCAAGCATCTGGATGGACAAAACTGGATACACGCTCATAGGCAACACCACTTCAGAGGAAACACAATTAATCACAACTGGTCAAATTGATTGGAAACTACAATCGCGCATACGTATTTCGCACATATGAGGCATTCTTTTTTTATAAAGAACACGTAATATTTTTAACACTCTGGATTTGCTTAAATTTTTTTTGTGGATTTCTTTAAAACACATAAAAAAAGTTACTTATGCGCACAGTCGTTTGAACAAAAACCAGTTGGGAAGGTTAGATCACATGGGAAATTTTAAAGTAGGTGTAATTCTGATAGTTAGGATTATCAAAATTATAGTCGGTCTAAGCCGACTATAAATACCCTACACATATGTGTGGTTACCATTCAAAGTGATATATAGGTCACCAGGGTATACGAATCCTGAAAATAACTACAAACATTCAATCGCTGAAGAATTTCCATTCATTTGATACCCATATTTACAAATGGGTAGGTGTACCGAATTTCGATTTTTTTTTTTTGTGAACCACAAGTCTTTTTGCCGGAAAACATTATTATAATGTATTTGAGCATGATATCAATATATATTTGACCAAAAAAGTTTATCTAAGCACGTATACATAAAAATTGATCTTTATATGTACATTTTATATGAGGTATTTGAACAAAAGTGGTCGGATCATAGGTCGCAATGGACCGATCTCGCCAATTTTTTCGCACATACAGCGTAGGTATATTAGTAATCTAAGTTATAAGTTTCATTTATCTAGCTCTTCAATTTTAAAAGTCTTAGGGATTTCAACAGACAGACGGACAGACAGACAGACAGACAGACAGACAGACAGACAGACAGACAGACAGACGGACAGACAGACGGACAGACGGACATCGCTATATCGACTCAGGAGGTCACGCTGATCCATATATTTTTTTTGTCAATAGGGTGTTTAAAAATGAAAATATGACGCATAGACCTTATTTTTTAATAATATATCTTTGCATATCTTAGCGTCAAGTTTGGTCTCATTTCGAAGGTAATAGACTTTTCAGTATTTTCTTATACAAATTTAATATATTTTTTATTAGCATCTAACTACCATAATCAAATGTTTAAGGTCATTTTACTAACTTAGAGATATTTTTATTTTTTTTTAACTTAACACTTTAATTTTCCTCGTTAAATTCTATATAAAAAATATTCTTTTGTTGACTGGTCATTTGTGCAAATCTATATGGAAACCATTTTTTACTATTTTATGTGTTTTGGCTAACCATCTTTTTGATTTGCCAGTATAATTAACCAACTCGTTGACCAACTTATTGCCCACTCATTTTCTAGGTCGGTTCTTATAGCCTAAATTAAAAAATTGTAACATCATACCCGCCGAAAAGGATTTCATTGAATTTTTAATCGTAAAAGATCAGTAGAAAGATAAATAAATAAAGCAAAAAAAACTAAAAATATATAATTGGAATATTATTACACATTCTAATAAATGTTGGTGTAATTGTACGATCATTAGGACAGGCAACTTGTATCCTCCCTTTTTAAACTAGCATTTAAAATTGAATTTTTAATTTTTGTATTTAAACAAGGCATGTCAAACTCATCTGGCATCACGGGCCGCATAGACAATTCAAAAGATGAGGCGGGCCTCATATGTGTACCATAAGAAAAAAAATCGATAGTTTATTACATTTGGTTCTTCGGTTGTAAAATAAAATATACTGTTAAGATGATTTCTATTCTTGAAAGTGCCGCAGGCGAAATTTTGATTGCAAAAATGGTGCGAATTTTGTATGTTGGAAACAGTGCTGTAAAGGTTGAATTACGATAACTTTTGATTACGATTACTAAGGAATCGTAATAAAAAATTTTGATTACGATTCTGAGTAGTCGTAATCAAAAATTTTGATTACGATTAGAAATAATCAAAAAGTAATTTGATTCTTAGTACATTTTTTTGTTTATTTTCACGACTACTTTAAAATAATCAAAAACTAGTAATCCGACTACTTTTTTTGTCAGACAGGCACTTGTGATGAGTAACGAACTAAATACTACCATAGTCTTTTTATTTGTGGGGTGGCCGACTATAAAGAAACCCCACACCACCGCGCTGGGTCAACATAAAGATTTAACTACTCCAGGTGGTACCCACAAAAGTGGAAATCCACCCGCTTCGGCAGCTAAGGCAAGGATTCCGGAGGCCTCAATTCACGCAACCTACCCTGGTACGATGAACCTTTCTGCTCCTGTAGCTGGGGGCTCATCGTGCCAAATTTATAAAACAGCTAGGAATCTAGAGGAGGATAGTGACAACGCAGTGGTTTCCATGCCAGTAGAGGAAAGTGTCGGTTCGGCTATGCCTACGACTAATCCTCCACTGTATGGCTGCTCGACAGTGTTGTTTCCTCTCAGGGTTCTTTTCTGTCACGTATTTGGAAACATGGGTCGATAGAAGGAAAGTGGTGTCTTACCAGCATCTAATCCTAGAGAGACCGACGCCCAACTGGAAGCTAAACTTCCATTGAAGACCGGACCCGGATCTCTGAATACAGAGGTCAGGTTGTCCGATGCCCAGGTGAGTAAGAGAAGGAAGAAGAAAGCGATAAATCGCAAAGAGGCTGAAAAGGCTAAAAGCGACTCTGGAGGTTTCTCTTCCCCAGCTACCACAGCAAAACGCGATAGATCGGTTGAGGTTACTCCGAGTGAAGCCTCACCATCCGCTGCAGCTGTGGTGACTGCCAACGCACCTGAGAAGCGCAATGGCAAGAAGTTTAAAACCTTCACTGCTACTGCGAAACCCCGTAACTCCCAGAACTTGACAGTCTCCAGTGATATTGCTTCCACAAGCAAGAGCACTGGCGCCTCATGTTCCGGATCGGCTGTGGGTGAACTGCCTTCAACCTGGCTTAACCCTGGTTTTTGGCTTAGACCAGAAGTCGTTAGATGTCATGCTATCTAAGTAAGACAATCATCTAAACCTATTTTTTGGACGGATCAAATTCCGAATCAATTCCAAATGAATAAGCACATGATGAGAAACGAGTTAATTATCCTGTAATGATATTTACTCAGGTAAGCGGCTATCCATGTTGCATTCATTACCTCACATCACAACCATTCAAGAACCATGGGTGTATAACAAACGCATCTGTGGTGTTAATCAACTACGTGGTGAAACCATACTATACAATGAGCAACCTGTAAGGCCCGGTCAATATACACTGTAGCAGAGGCGGCCAGTTTAATTCCGATGATGCGTATACCCCAGAAGAGATATAACCATAGTCAAGCTACCATCAAAGCCCTACAGAATAGGAACATTAAATCTAAAGTAGTCAGCCGTAGTCGCCGAGAACTCCAGGTTCTCAACGAACAATACTGTTTAAAAGTTGTGCTGTGTATCAGGTCATAAGAAGAAACCGATGACACAGTACCATACAGATAACAAAAATACTAGAACACACTATGTCACAAAGATGGGACGAATTCAACTCGTGCCAAACGACCTAAAATAGACTTAAATAAGATAGAACTAAGACTACTCACGAGAGTCAGCACAGGTCATAACACACAGGTCATAACACATAGTATTAACTTAAAAAAAAATAAGAATACCTCTTATTTAATAAAAATTACCTTAAACATTTTAATTGCTTATAATGAAAATATATTAAATTTGTAACAGCAAAGTTATATAATTTAAAAAGAAGGTCTATGCGTCATATTTTCATTTTTAAACACCCTATTGACAAAAAAAATATATGGATGGGCATATTTTCAATCCAAAGTGCAACTGAATATTTTTGACGAAATCCGACCGATTTGAAAAATAATGTCTCATGAGCCATTCTTTTTCAAATTGATCGTATAATATTTTTGATTTTCTTGATTTGCCTCAATTTTTTTATCGATTGCTTATTGAAAATAAGCCAACCCATATTTTTTTTACGTTTTGTCAATAGATTTGAAAATACAGGGTGTTTAAAAATGAAAATATGACGCATAGACCTTATTTTTTAATTATATATCTTTGCATATCTTAGCGTCAAGTTTGGTCCCATTTTCAGTATTTTCTTATACAAATTTAATATATTTTTTATTAGCATCTAACTACCATAATCAAATGTTTAAGGTCATTTTACTAACTTAGAGATAATTTTATTTGTTTTTAACTTAACACTTTAATTTTCCTCGTTAAATTTAATATAAAAAATATTCTTTTGTTGACTGGTCATTTGTGCAAATCTATATGGAAACCATTTTTTACTATTTTATGTGTTTTGGCTAACCATCTTTTTGATTTGCCAGTATAATTAACCAACTCGTTGACCAACTTATTGCCCACTCATTTTCTAGGTCGGTTCTTATAGCCTAAATTAAAAAATTGTAACATCATACCCGAAAAGGATTTCATTGAATTTTTAATCGTAAAAGATCAGTAGAAAGATAAATAAATAAAGCAAAAAAAAACTAAAAATATATAATTGGAATATTATTACACATTCTAATAAATGTTGGTGTAATTGTACGATCATTAGGACAGGCAACTTGTATCCTCCCTTTTTAAACTAGCATTTAAAATTGAATTTTTAATTTTTGTATTTAAACAAGGCATGTCAAACTCATCTGGCATCACGGGCCGCATAGACAATTCAAAAGATGAGGCGGGCCTCATATGTGTACCATAAGAAAAAAAATCGATAGTTTATTACATTTGGTTCTTCGGTTGTAAAATAAAATATACTGTTAAGATGATTTCTATTCTTGAAAGTGCCGCAGGCGAAATTTTGATTGCAAAAATGGTGCGAATTTTGTATGTTGGAAACAGTGCTGTAAAGGTTGAATTACGATAACTTTTGATTACGATTACTAAGGAATCGTAATAAAAAATTTTGATTACGATTCTGAGTAGTCGTAATCAAAAATTTTGATAACGATTAGAAATAATCAAAAAGTAATTTGATTCTTAGTACATTTTTTTGTTTATTTTCACGACTACTAGTAATCCGACTACTTTTTTTGTCAGACAGGCACTTGTGATGAGTAACGAACTAAATACTACCATAGTCTTTTTATTTGTGGGGTGGCCGACTATAAAGAAACCCCACACCTGGCATCACGGGCCGCATAGACAATTCAAAAGATGAGGCGGGCCTCATATGTGTACCATAAGAAAAAAAATCGATAGTTTATTACATTTGGTTCTTCGGTTGTAAAATAAAATATACTGTTAAGATGATTTCTATTCTTGAAAGTGCCGCAGGCGAAATTTTGATTGCAAAAATGGTGCGAATTTTGTATGTTGGAAACAGTGCTGTAAAGGTTGAATTACGATAACTTTTGATTACGATTACTAAGGAATCGTAATAAAAAATTTTGATTACGATTCTGAGTAGTCGTAATCAAAAATTTTGATAACGATTAGAAATAATCAAAAAGTAATTTGATTCTTAGTACATTTTTTTGTTTATTTTCACGACTACTAGTAATCCGACTACTTTTTTTGTCAGACAGGCACTTGTGATGAGTAACGAACTAAATACTACCATAGTCTTTTTATTTGTGGGGTGGCCGACTATAAAGAAACCCCACACCACCGCGCTGGGTCAACATAAAGATTTAACTACTCCAGGTGGTACCCACAAAAGTGGCAATCCACCCGCTTCGGCATCTAAGGCAAGGATTCCGGAGGCCTCAATTCACGCAACCTACCCTGGTACGATGAACCTTTCTGCTCCTGTAGCTGGGGGCTCATCGTGCCAAATTTATAAGACAGCTAGGAATCTAGAGGAGGATAGTGACAACGCAGTGGTTTCCATGCCAGTAGAGGAAAGTGTCGGTTCGGCTATGCCTACGACTAATCCTCCACTGTATGGCTGCTCGACAGTGTTGTTTCCTCTCAGGGTTCTTTTCTGTCACGTATTTGGAAACATGGGTCGATAGAAGGAAAGTGGTGTCTTACCAGCATCTAATCCTAGAGAGACCGACGCCCAACTGGAAGCTAAACTTCCATTGAAGACCGGACCCGGATCTCTGAATACAGAGGTCAGGTTGTCCGATGCCCAGGTGAGTAAGAGAAGGAAGAAGAAAGCGATAAATCGCAAAGAGGCTGAAAAGGCTAAAAGCGACTCTGGAGGTTTCTCTTCCCCAGCTACCACAGCAAAACGCGATAGATCGGTTGAGGTTACTCCGAGTGAAGCCTCACCATCCGCTGCAGCTGTGGTGACTGCCAATGCACCTGAGAAGCGCAATGGCAAGAAGTTTAAAACCTTCACTGCTACTGCGAAACCCCGTAACTCCCAGAACTTGACAGTCTCCAGTGATATTGCTTCCACAAGCAAGAGCACTGGCGCCTCATGTTCCGGATCGGCTGTGGGTGAACTGCCTTCAACCTGGCTTAACCCTGGTTTTTGGCTTAGACCAGAAGTCGTTAGATGTCATGCTATCTAAGTACGACAATCATCTAAACCTATTTTTTGGACGGATCAAATTCCGAATCAATTCCAAATGAATAAGCACATGATGAGAAACGAGTTAATTATCCTGTAATGATATTTACTCAGGTAAGCGGCTATCCATGTTGCATTCATTACCTCACATCACAACCATTCAAGAACCATGGGTGTATAACAAACGCATCTGTGGTGTTAATCAACTACGTGGTGAAACCATACTATACTATGAGCAACCCGTAAGGCCTAGAAGCTGTCATATAGTATCGATGGGGTAGCAGCAAATGCAACGCACGAGGTACCAAACTCCTTGACTTCATCATGATCTCCAATCTAAACATTCACAACACTGGTAATAAACCTACGATTGGTAATAAACCTCTTGAGATTGAAACCTTGCGCAAGGATTCCAGAAAGCTTCTAAATAGGGCCCTAAGGAGCAATTTAGACTCTGACAGGTTTCTTTATCGAGCTAAGCAGAAAGAATATAAGAAATTAATTCGTAAATCGAAAAGTATTTCTTATAAAGACTTCTGCAGTAGCATCGAATCCTGCAGTGAGACTAACCGATTGGTCAGGTTTCTTAAAAGAGACCGAAATTTCCCACTGGATTCACTGCGGAGACCTGATGGCTCGTATTCTGAGTCTAAGACAGAGACACTCAGTGTCCTAGTGGAGACTCACTTTCTGGGAAATCAAATCCACATAGGGCCACTGTGTAATCCCAGCACTGGGGACTGACTGCCATAACAACCCTAATGTGACAAAACATGACAGGCAGGTTGCCAGATTGGTTGTGTACGATGAATCTATCAAATACGCAGTGGCCTCTTTTGATGGCTTCAAGTCACCTGGGCCGGATGGCAACTACCCAGTCATGCTACAGGAAGGTATGACCCAATTGCTACCATGCCTAAAGAAGGTCAGTATATTATGGCAGGGGTTAATAGAGGTTGTCCTCAAGGAGGCCCCTTGCTCTGGTGTATGCTGGTTGACTCTCTGCTGAATGATATTGATGGACCAGGTGTCTATTCCTAGGCCTATGCAGACGATGTTGCCATTCTTGCCACAGACTTTTCGATCAATGAGTTCTGTGTTAAAACACAAAACTCATTGAACCGAATTGACAGCTGGTGCACTGCAAACGTACTTTCCGTCAACCCTCACAAAACGGGGATTGTTCTCTTCACTAGCAAAAGAATTATGACAGATTATCTCTACCGGTACTTAAGGGTGTCACTATTCCTCTGTCTAACGAAGTAAAATAATTGGGCTTAACTCTAGATAGTAAACTACTTTGGACAAAACATGTTGAAAATAAAATTTCGCGAGCATTGAATGCCTTCTGGCAATGCAGAGGTATTTTTGGGAAGACATGGGGACTATCGCCGAACAAAACATTATGGATTTACACGGCAATGATAAGACCGATGACATATGCATCGATAGTCTGGTTGAACAATCTGTCGCGAAAGTCCGTGACAAGTAGTCTTGCCAAGATTCAGAGTACCGTGTGTCTGGGTGTTACGGGTGCCTTTCCCACTACACCTGGTCCAGCACTGAATGCAATCTTAAACCTACCACCACTTGACATCTTCATCAGAAGCGAAGCCATGAAATGCTGCTGGAGACAAAAACGAGGTGGTTTCTGGTTTAATGTTCCTTGGAATATCTCTGACGTTGCACTTGACACTCCATTAGACACATGTCTACTGGAGATGCCCTCCGATGCAATGATAACAGAAATATTACTTACTTATATAATAGATGGCAGAACAGAGCTATATCTGTTTGCAGCGATAGTCAAGCTGCTCTTATGACTTTGAACAACCCGGTCATCACATCCAAAAATGTACGTCAATGCAGATCACGTTTCAATTGTGTTGGTAAATACAATACACTGAAACTGATTTGGATACCGGGCCATAAAGGAGTTTCGGGCAATGAAACTAGCACGTACTGGAGCTGAGGATAATCCATTTTGACCAGAAACTGCTTGAACTACCTGCATCTACGGGAAAATTCGACATCATCTATTGGGTCGCCTCAGCACACAGATGGCTGAACGAGACGAAATGTATGTCTCCAAGCTTATGACACCGACGATAACCAAAACATCGGCCTCGTTTCTACTTTTCTTAAGTAGAAAGGAGTGCAAAAAAACGGGACTACTAACGGAACGCATTCGGCCTGGCCGAAAGCATGCTACGAAGAAACTGGCACCACAGAGCACTATCTCCGTGACTGTCCAGCATTTTCTAGAATAAGAAGGCAGATCAGCAGACTGATACCCAATTTTTTATATTTTCGGTACAAACAATAATTAAATATATAGAAAAACTTGTTTTTAAAAATACCGTATATAAATTTGATATATGAATAAATGTTTCCTTTTTATGAACAATTAATTTAAATTGCAAGGACAATGACCATTGATCTCGCATTTAGGAGTTATGACGAAGTTTTTTTATTATCCTTAAAACGAGGTTTGCAGCATTCTACGGTCAAGAGTTTTTTCTACAACCACAAAACGTGGTTATTGATTAATTTTTTGAAATTTTGGACCAATGTATCTCTGGAGAAGGTGAGTCTTGAACTCTGGTAGATTTGGTGTGGAATGTCTCTAGTACAAAAAGATTTACATATAAAAAAAAAATTAAAATAATTCCAATTCCAGTTTATGCCAAGCAAGACTCTTGGTTTAAAACTTGTCGTTTTTTTTTTTAATAAAAGTCAAAATTTTTATTTTATTCTGATTGCACCTTTCTTTGATACTGAAGCTGATTCCGAAAATGATTTTTATTTTTTTCCTTTTATTTTTCATAGTCGAACCAAAAAAAATAATGTAACTTTCTTTTCGGTGTTAGAAAAAACTATGCGCTACCATATATTTTTTATATATGTCGGCGAAATTGGGAAATTCAAAACTTTACAATAAATTTAAAATTTTTTGAATAAAAAACAATATTACTTCCCCTACAGCACAAACTGTTGCTGCAATCTTGCAGTAATATTGCTACATTGCATGTATAAAATACATGCGCATGCAATATTTCTGGAATATTTTAGCAATATATAAAACGCAATATTGTACAAAAAATGTGGGTTAAATTCAAAATCCAAACACACATCATGCACTTGTGCTTTCTTTATAGGAGTCCGAATCTAGATAGGGTTTCCACCTGTAATAAGCTGGATGTCTTATCTGATTCGGTCTCAAATATATTTGAGCAATTTCCAGGCAGTGAAATTGTTGTTGCACAATGCCACTTGGTTGAGCCACTCGGGTCTTCCAACACAGGAGTGTTGTTATGTTGAGCTGTTTGCAGAGTGCAATCAACTCACTCAATTGGTGAAGGAACCGACGTACCTCCCACGCGTCGGTGGGCAAAGCCAAAAAGTCCTAGACCTTTTTCTGACTTCACATCATGAAAAAATTGATATAAGGTGCAAGGACCTCTTGGTAACTCCGACCACTGTACTGTTTCCGCTGAGTTTTCGTATTCTAGTTTACGCGCCTCTTCGATTAAAGCCCCGACTCGCAACTTTAATTGGAAATTGTGTTTCGCAGACAGAGACATAAATGCCGCGGCTTTAAGGGTACAAAATATAATTTTATTAGTAATGCGGTCCTTCATACCTTCTAAAAAAATTAGCAATTAATCCAAGGACCACTCATGGTATAATGAGACTTGTAAGATTGCAGTCAGGTCGAAAGAGGAAGCCTTTCAAAATTGGCGTTCTAACAAGAATGCTGGCACAGAAAGACTTCGCATACAGGCTAGAAATCGCTGTAATGCCATGATCTCGCGCGAAAAGTTTCTACACGAACAAAACGAGCGCAAAAAGGTCCTACTCTACCATTGAGGTAGTAAACATGTCTGGTCATTCGTAAAAAGGGTGAAGAATCAGACGACATCGTCTACTCCAACTCTTATTATGAATGGACAGACCTTCACTGACCCGGTTGATAAAGCTAATCTCTTGGCAGAATTATTTGCAAAGAATTCAACGCTCCCAGATAGTAATCAACCACTGCCCGTCGTCGATTTTGTTTCTTCTGCAATGCCGGAGATTTATTTTCGAACTCGGAGTTAAAAAGGTTTTAGCGAACCTCGACATTAACAAAGCCTCTGGGCCAGATCGCATATCTGCCCATGTGTTGAAGAAGTGCGCGTCAACGCTGGCTTGTCCGTTTTCAACATCTCCAACACGACAGGAGTTTTTCCATCTTGTTGGAAGGTTGGCTTATGTCCAGCCAGTCCCGAAAAAAGGCGAGGCTATGAACCCAGCCAATTACCGAACCATTGCAATATGCTCTGCACTTTCCAAGGTAATGGAGAGCGTAATTAACTTCCACCTTGTGAACTATCTTGAGCACAACGAATTGCTCAGTGACCGCCAATATGGTTTCCGTAGGGTCAGATCCACAGGTGACTTGATGGCGGTCCTCTCCGAAAAGTGGAATAATTGTATTCACCTTTTCGGGGAGAGCAAGGCTGTTGCTCTCGATATTTCCAAGGCTTTTGATCGAGTGTGGCATAAAGCCCTCGTTTCAAAATTATTTGCATTTGGTGTCGGTGAATCTTTTACTCGATGGATATCGAGTTTTCTCCAGGGTCGTTCTATACGAGTTGCGATAGATGGTGTATTGTCAGAACAACATTCCATCAATTCTGGAGTTCCGCAGGGTTCCGTCCTATCCTCGTCCCTATTTCTGGTATTTATCAATGACCTTCTGTCATTGACCCAGAACCCAATTCATTCTTTTGCAGATGACAGTAACATTTGTCATTCATAATCGTTCAACAAGCGCCCAAACTCTTTGGAGATTAAGAGTAAAAGACGCACTATGAATGACACGCTCAATAATGACCTTAAATCAATATCCGAGTGGAGTCCCAATGTTGTCTGTTATCCCATAAAAGACTGGATTCACCCCTCCCACCCCTCAATATGGGTGCTGTGGATATTGCGCAGTCAGCTGCTCTTGACGTTCTGGGCATATCAATTCAATGTGATCTCCGTGGAATGATCACATATTTAATGTGTCGAAAGAAGCGGCCAAGTGCCTCGTTTTTCAAAATGGTGTAAAACATACTTCACTCCTGCTGACCTACGCACTGTCTACACTACCTATATACGTCCTAAAATGGAATTCAATTCGCACATTCGGGCAGGAGCTTCAAAATCCTCCGTGGAGTTCCTGGACCGAATTCAACAACGTGTGATATATTTGATAGGGGATGAAAATATCTCATCGTCTATTGGTTCTCTTGAGCACTGAAGGACCGTTGGTTGTGTAAGCCTGTTTTATAGGTATTACAACGGTAAGTGTTCTAGTGAAATACATGGCCTGATTCCACCAGGTGGTGTGTTTTCTCGTTCTACTCGGGCATCAAACCAAGCCCACCCCTTCGTAGTCCACTCGACTCTCAACAGAACCACGCATTATAGAGAGAATTCGATCTCCAGCCGCACGACACGTCTGTGGAACAATCTCCCTGCGTCCGTTTTTCCCGACATTTTTGATATTGGCAAGATCAAAACAAACATTCACCGACACTACTCCATCTTTCCCCCCTCCAGTTAACCTAACATCCCTTCTTACGATCAACACTGTGCATCGCATGAATAGGGTTCATCCCCTGAGAGTTGGTTAATTTGTAAAAAAAAAAAATATTTGAAAATTATTAAGACATATTTTACCAATAAATTAAAAATATATAAAAATATATCAAATATACATTTTTATTAAAAATAATAGATTTAATACTGTTTTCAACAATATGAGACGTGCAAGCAACAACATTACTTTCTATAAAAGTTAAAAAAATGATTTTAAAAAATAAGCAAATAAAAAAAAATGTACATGGTGGGGTTTCAACCGGCATTTCCGGGTTATAAGTTCCGAGTTCTCACCGTTACGCTATCAGTCTTATTTCTCGCAAAGTATTTATTCACAATATTTATACAAATAATATATTTGAGTTGAAACAGTAAGAAAATAAAAATAATCATGATTGAAAATATTGTTAGTACATGAGTTATAAATTCCACATTATCTGAAAAGGGCCCATAAATTTATTTGTATACAATAATTATTATAAATTCGTAAAAAACATTCAACATTGCTAGCTCTTCACCTAAATTGAATTCGCTTTGAATGTCAAAATGAAGCGAATGATAAATAAAATTCTTTGGTTGGGCAAGGGTTGATTGTCCAAACAAAATTGTTTTCTGCGCCTAACTAACGTGGAACATGAGTGGTCGACATACTCTTCGGGTTCATTTATAATTCTGTCTGAATTTTGTGACATTTAATAATAAATTGAACATTTCAAAAATATCGTTTTGTAGTCAAATATCTAAACAAAAACATTGTTGATGCGTAGAATAACGGAGTTCGATGCCAGCTTGTGGCAACTTAAATAAAAACATTTTTTTATAATTATGAAATTAAATTAAATTATTAAATACGATACCATATATAAAGGCAGAGAGAGGAACAAAATTTTTTTTTTTCATTGCTAATACATTGCAAATACGTTGCTGACTCATTTGCTATATATTCCTGCAACATTCCAGGAGGCGGACATAGATAGATTGCTGGAACATTACAGCGATATTTCCGGCAATATTTCAATCTTGCAGTGCAATGTCTCAGCAACGTTCCTGCAATATTTTCGTGCTCTAGGGATTGTTGAAAAAGGATAAAAACTATTGTTATGCCATTTGTGCAACGCCATGTATAATATTTAAAATGACAATCAGGAAAATAAATTAAGAATCTATATATAAATATCTTATCAAATTCTCATTATTAAATTTTAGAAAATGTACATACCTTCAAAAATATAATTTTTTTTTAATACATGAATAAGTTTTTAACCAATATTAGTAATTTCATTTCTTGTATGACATGTTAAATTGAATACATGACGCTGCACAAAATTGCACAAAAATACATATTAATCATTTTAACGCATGAAAATAAAATATTTTTAAAAATTTTCATTTCTTAAGAATACATTGTTTTAAATTTTTTGAAAAAGTCTTCGCGGGCATCAGATGAAAGGTTGGCGGGACGTGTGTTTGACATACCTGATTTAAACTATAAAAATCAACAGCATAAGTGTGAAATTAAGTATTGAAGTGTTGAAAATCCTGTTTATAGTGCATAAAACTAGGAAACACCTAAATACAATTTTGTTCAGAAAAAATCAATTAATTAATTTTTAAACTTTAAAAATATGTTTTAATTTTTAAATTTAAATAATAAGAGCGTTTATGTTTTCGGATTTAATGGACACAGAGCTAAAATAATTCGGCCACAGCCTAAAGATATTGAAGAAAATAAGGTTAACTTTAAAAAAAGAATTTTCATTCTTAAAAAATAATATACCAATATATTCTTGTTTATAGTGGAAATATGTCCAGGTTGTACCATTTCAAACAAAAAACCCTATATTATTATTATTATTATTCAAACTACAATTTTTTTTAAATGTTAGCTATAAGAAACTACATAATTAGGAGAACCGAATAAATTGGATGCCAATAATGCCAACATATATAATTTCTATGGCTTAAGTATATTTTACTGATAAATCAGAACGATGCTATAGCCAAAACGCATAAGTATCTTATGCGCACAGTCGTTTGAACAAAAAAATTGGTTTTCATATAGATGTGCACAAATGAACTCTCAAAAAAGAATGTTTTTTTATATAGAATTTAACGAGTAAAATTATAGTGTTAATAAAAAAAAAAATAAAAATACATACCTCTCATTTAGTAAAATTACCTTAAATATTTGAATTGATTATGATAGTTACATGCTAATAAAATATATTTTAAATGTGTATAAGAAAATACAGGAAAGTCTATTACCTTCAAAATGAGACCAAACTTGACGATGTACAGATGCGAAGTTATACAAATTTTAAAAAAGATATTTCGTCGATATTCAACATTTTGAATTTAGTTAAACTACTGTAGGACGTGCACCATAAGTTCAAAATTGAACAATTTGGTCTCAAGAATTTGGTCTTAAGGTAATGAATTGCTCTTTGTGATGGTTTTTTACTCGTTTTTAAAACGCGTAATACAAACATAAGAAAAAATTATGGTCTGAAAGTTTTAAAACCAATTTTGGTGGTCAGCACATAATTTTTGTTTTTATACCCTACACTAAGAGTGAAAGGGTATATTCACCCTGAAGAAAGGGTGTAACACCCTGAAGAAATCATCTCCGGTTTGGAAAAGTATATATATATTCTTGATCAGCATGACCTCCTGAGTCGATTTAGCGATGTCCGTCTGTCTGTCTGTCTGTCCGTCTGTCCTTCTGTCTGTTGAAATCATGAAAAGTAGAAAAGCTAGACCAATGAAACTTTAGATTAAACTTATTTATATATCTAAGCTGTCAGAACAAGATAATTGACATGATCGGTCTATTGTGACCTGAGAACCGACCACAATGATCAAATACCTCAAACAAATTTTACATCTACAGATCAATTTTACTGTATACGGGCTTAGGTAATCTTTTTTGGTCATATATATTGACATCATGCTCAAATATATGTAAATAATATTTTCCGTCAAAACGACTTGTGGTTCCAAAAAAAAAATATCGAAATTAGGTACATCTACCCATTTGTAAATATGGGTATCAAATGAATGGAAATTCTTCAGCGATTGAAAGTTTGTAGTTATTTTCAGGATTCGAATACTCTGTTGACCTATATACCACTTTGAATGGTAACTACACATATGTGTAAGTATTTATAGTCGGCATAGGCCGACTATAATTTTGATAATCCAACTATCATAATAACACCTACTTTAAAATTTCTCATGTGATCTAACCTTTCCAACTGGTTTTTGTTTTATACCATCACAAACTGCATCAATAATACACCTAAAATAAAAAATTTAGAATGTGACTATTTTACTATTTTAAAACTTTTTTTTTTTTCAAAAAAAAATGTTTTCTGACGTTTGAACGGCGTCAATATATTCTATAATTTTTTGCATTATTGATTGTTTTGTGATTGTGTAAAGAAAAATAAAAAAAAATATGTGCTGAATATCAACATCGGGTTTAAAACTTTCGAACCATCATTTCTTTTGTTGAGATGTTCGAGTAAACCATTAGAAAGAGCATTCATTACCTTTCAAATGAGACTAAATTCTTCAATATTGAACTTATGGTTCACGTGCAGTAATTTAACTGAATTAAAAATGTTGAATTTCAACGAAATTTTTAAATTTATTAACCAAAATTTTTTTTCATATATAAATGTCATTAAAAATTAAATAAATAAAAAAAATTGTTTCAGAAAAATAAAATTAATGTATTTTTAAATTTAAACAAGAGATCGAGCAACTAAAGTGCACGTAAGATTTTTATTTAATGCATAGTGTGCAAAAATACAAAAATTTATAAAATTTATAAATTTAAAACAGTGAAAATAGTTTTGTGAAAAAAATTCATGTCAAAAACTTTGAAAGTTTAAACGTAGTTTAAACCATCAGCGTCGTTTAAACTAAGTTTAAACGACGGTTGAAGTTCACTGAAAAAAACGATTTTGATTTTAAACGAAGTTTAAACCACAAAGAAAGCTCAACTAGCACTAAAAAACTGGCCTTAAGAGAAAATGTTGTTCATTTATTTTCTTCAAGATTTGGAATTAAAATATCTGTTTAATCTTTAAAGTACTAATATTTTAAAGTTTTCTGAAAAAGTCAGCTACTGGTACACTGTCAGACACTGTTGCAAGTACCTTAAGTTAAAATAAATAAATACATAAATACAAAATTTACATTAATTACTTACTTATAGCTGGTAACGTAGAAATGTCAAATAATTAAAATTTCAATGAAATTTAGCAAATAGATCGAATTTTCCGGCAATATATTTTAAAAATTTTGCCCAAAACATGTAGCTATCATAGAGCTATATAGGAGCTACAACTTTTTTTTGACGTTTGCAATTCACATTGGATAGAATTTGTTTGATTCTTAAAAAAGTAGAAAAAAGGCATGCGTAGTTTTCGCATTATTTACGAGGATGCTGGATGACATTTGTTTAACATTTTGATCATTAAGATATTGCTGTGCATCATGAATCCTTTCAAATTGTTGGATCTTTGGTTATAGTATTGCAATTAGGCGTCAATTAATCCCAAAATGAATACGACGAATACAATAATGAATAAATTCAAATGTTATATCTAACAGGTTTTAGAGTATTTATGCAGAAATGTGTACTGATTTGTATTTGGATGGATAACTAAATATCTTATTGTTGCGGCTAAGTTTATTTTGACATGAAATTTTTAACGGCAATCGTTAGGTTCCCATTCCTGTTTTTGCAATTCTATTCATTTCATTTAGAAATTTGTTTGCTGATGGCTATGACAGATTTAAATACATTTTTTTTAAACGCAACTTTTCAAAACAAGTAGTTTTTACAATCAGCAATTTTCGTTGATTTAATATATTTAAGTGTATTTTTAACATCCAACATATTTAACAATCGTTTAGTTCCAACAATTAGATGTAGTTGGTTTAATCATCATTTTGTAATTCAGCATTGCATTTCATTCCGTTTATTGAACAATACTCTCATGGAACTAAAAAAATGTTGCATTTAGTTTCCTGAAATTAAAACAAATAGTGAGTTAGTTAAGTCTTAAAGTAAAAAAAAAATAACAATTGATATTATATAGGTGAGCAAAGTACATGTTAGTCATTATATTACTTATTTTTATTTATTTATGTATTTCAAAAACATTTAAATCTAAAAAGCTTCTTAAAAAGTCTTAGTTTATATGGCAGATAATAAAAATATACATTTATAAAGCTTAAGTCTAAAGTTTACATATCACATTATAATAATCTAATGCATATTCTAATAATCTAATACTAATGCACATGGAAAATGATAACCCCTTGTAACTCCCAAGGGGTTATCATATTATAAAACATTATAAAAGTTTTAAACAACACAAGTGAATTTCGAAATTAAATCGAATCATCAAGAACGTACATATGTTCGAAAAATAAAACGATGCGTGCGTTGAGTTCGAACATTCCAGAATCCTTTACTATAAAACAAGCAAAAAGTTATGTTCGAAAAATAAAAACAAAGAATTCGTTGTTTTAAAGCATAAAAAATATATCAAAAACACTCACGTATTACATCTGTGTAACAAAGACAACTAGTGTTCATAGATCAGTTTCTATTTATGCCAAAGCATTCGGCAAACCAAATTGGCAATTAATGCACTGAGAAATGATAACACAAGAAATACGAAGCATAAACAATAAACAAGAAGGAGCAACGAGAAGATAAGTTGAAAAACAAGGAGCAGAAACGAAGAAAAACAGCAATAAGCAGAAACGAAAATACGCAGAATCTACAACGTTTCATAGAAACAACGACGATAAACAGAAAACAACCACAAGCAGAAACGGAGATACGCAGAAAAAAGCTTCGTAGAAACAACGACGAATACCAAAAGAAGCAAAGACGACGATACGCTTGAACAACGTGCAGAAACTTTAAGAAGAAATACAGAGCAACACGAAGCATAATCAATAGACAAGAACGAGAAATGAGAAGATAAACAGAAAACATAGGGACCTAAAACCAAGGAAAACAGCAATAAGCTGAAACGAAAATACGGAGAAACTACAACGTTTCATAGAATCGACGACGATTAACAAAAGAAGCAGGAACGACGATACGTATGAACAATAGAAACAACGTGCAGAAAGAAAGAAACAGAAAGAGGCAGAACAGTGCGAGAGGAGAGGAAACATTTTGTAAACAAAGCAGAAGAAAATAATAAAGATTACTTTGAGGTTCTATAGTGAATGTTAGGTAAACAGAAGAATAATAAAACTAAAATAAAAATAAAATAAACAAAGCAGACTGCAGCAGAAATATAATAACATGATTTTTTTCTAAAATCCAAAATTTTACAAACATATAAAAACAAAATAATAAAGTTAAGAATCTTAAGAATTAAAGTAATATTTGGAAATAATTTCAATAAAATTAAATCTAAAATTGAATGCATTTAAATTTTAAATAAGTAAATGGGTGATTCCACGCGTCAGATCAACCGAAGGTTTGGCAGCACCATCTCAGAAATTAATGAATTTTGGTAGGGTGGTTTTCAAAATTTCAGTTTCCTAACTGCAGTGGTTTCAGAGATATGAATTCTTGTAATATGAAAAACTAAAAAAAAAAATGCACAAAGTTGCACTAGCTTAACTTACTGTAACTTAGTAAATAGTTAACTTACCGAAACCATTTAAACGACCATGTAAAGGTTTTAAAACTGAGCAAAAGTGAAAATATTAAAATTTTTAATATTAGGGTGACCATAGGTAGATATTAATCATAATATTATTAAAAAAGGATTATCTCAATAACTCCCTTTTTTTAAATTTAAAAAAATATATATGTTAAAGAGTATCCTTTTGCTAATAAACTATCAAAATTTCAGAGTGGTGTTCGGACTTGTTCTTGAGTTATTAATAAACATATTTTATAAAGTAGAAATTTTCATATGAAATTTTTATTAAAATATTATAATTTTACTAATTTTTATATATGAAAATATTATTTACAAAATGGACGCGAGAACGATATTAACAATGACTTCTGAAGTTTTGAAAGAAAATTTGGGGAAATTTATAAACGACCGGACATAAAAAATGCTTACACATTTCGGGCTTTATGGCGATGCAGAGTCTAACGCATCCGATTATGAAGACGTTTTGACTGGTGATGCTCCATCGACTTAATCACTTCAGCCAATCTTCACACTTAAAGATATACAGGAGAGCGAGCTTGTATAGTTTTGGTGGGACAGACAAACTTGAGGTAAACAATTATTGAAAGAGGTGCCACGAAACTATATTTACGAAATAAGGTAGTGTGTGTTAACGAACTGGACATTGCTAAGCAAGTCCCTAATTGATGAATTTGGTATTAAACTTTCAGTTTCTGAAATCCACAAACCATTAGCGAAACGTCAGAAAAAAACATAACGAAACTTTTCGCTAATATTTGTGTGCCCTGTCGGAAATAGGTAATCAAATTAACTTGAATGAAGAAAGTTTTTTTTTATGAAAAAATTAGAAAACAAAATGTGCCATTCAATAAAAGCGTGCCAATGCGCACATTCAAGAAAGATGATGATGCTGGGTCAGACCCAAAAATGGATAAAAGGTGTTTTAAGTGTGGAAATTCGTCGCATTAGGCGAAAAATTGCACGATCAAAGAATATAAATGTTTTAAATGTAATAGATTAGATCACTGCTCTTTTTAGTGCAGTGAAAATATAAGTGGCAGAGTTAAACAGGAGCAAGCAAACATAAATGCACACGAACTTGACGTAAGATTCGGTGCAAAATTTTAAACTTTTAATATTGGTGAATTTATGTTTAGTGCCCTTGTAGATACCGGAAGCGACCTTTGTCTCATGCGATATATTTTCAATAAAATAAAACCCAACTTTGTACTAGATGACATGAGGTATAGAGTAACAGGGTTGGGGACAAGTGCGTTAATGACTCCTGGTGGCTTTTTTTTCCCGACATTTTTGATATTGGCAAGTTCAAAGCAAACATTCACCGACACTACTCCATCTTTCCCCCCTCCATTTAACCTATCATCCCTTCTTACGATCAACACTGTGCATTGCATGAATAGGGGGCATCCCGTGAGCGTTGGTTAATTTGTAAAAAAAAAAAAAAATTATTTAAAAGAAACCGAAACGAAATTGTGTTGAAATTTGTGAATAAATGTAACAATCTAAATGTGTTGGAAAAGAACAACCAATGTAGATACTTGGAACGTATTCGAGAGTATCTGCATGAATATAGACGGCGAGGAACAATTTAACTTTTTATATCTAAGTACTTAGCAATCAATAGCATTATCTAAAATGATTAGTGAGTACACCCCCGTACAAAAAGATGAGACCACTGTAGAAATGAAAATAGTGTTAACAGATGAGATTCCTGTATGTCAGAGACCAAGGCGACTCTCTTATGAAGATCAAAAAATGGTAGATAATCAGATTAGGGAATGGATAGAAGAAGGAATAGTTCAGCCAGACATCTAATTACGCATCTCCAATGGTTTGAAAGATGATACTAAACTTGTATGTTGTGACTATCAAAAACTAAACGATAAAATTATTCGTGATCAGTTTCCCATGTTCTTAATTGATGATGTAGTTGAGAGATTACAAGGCGCGAAGGTTTTCACGAATTTAGACTTGAAAACGGGTTTTTTCACGTTCCCGTTGAACGTACTTCACAAAAATATACCGCATTTGTCACACAAAATGGCCAATACGAGTTTAATTATGTACAATTCGGAATATCGAACTCGCCTGCCGTGTTTAGTAGGTTTATTCAATCAGTTTTCAGGGATTCAATAAAAGATGGTATTTTGTTGTGTATATGGACGACCTTATAATACCGTCACAAGATGAGGTTGAAGGTGTTGAAAAGCTTTCAAAAGTGCTTAATATAGCTGCAAGAAATGGACTTAAAATAAAGTGGGGAAAATGTCATATGGATATATAATAGAAAACGGAAAAATTAGTCCGTCTGAAAAAAGCGCGCTGTTGAGAACTTCCCATTACCTAAGGACAAAAAGACTGTACATCGTTTTATAGGACTAACGTCGCATTTTAGACGATTTATTCAAAACTATTTAATAATAGCTAAACCACTTTCGGATCTCTTACGTAAGGACTCGACTTTTAAGATAAATGGCGAACATATGGCGTCGTTTCAACAGCTTAAAGCATCGCTCATTAGCCAAAGGCCTTGACTGAAATACACACTGATGCTAGTAAATATGGTTACGGGTCAGTATTGCTTCAGAGGTATTCAGAGGACCAAAGTTTCCATCCGGCCCAATACATGTCGCGCAAGACGAAGCCCGTGCAGAGAATTATCACTCATACGAGCTAGAGGTGTTGGCAATCGTTGAAGCGCTTAAAAATGGAAGATTTAAGTCATGAGCTCTAAAGTAAAAATCGTAATGGACTGTAACGCCTTTACGATGACCATGAAGAAGGCATATGTCCCCGTCAGGGTATCTCGTTGGGTCAAGTTCTTACAAGAGTTTAACTATGAATTCAACATTATTCGGGGACTAAGATGAGGAATGTCGATGCACGCATGATAATAGAATATCCGTTACGTTTAATGTTAAAAGAAGCTCAGTTGGACAAAAGTAATTATGAACATTTTGGAATGGCATGATTATAGAAGATCCATTAGGTTTAAGGTTAAAAGAAGTTCACTTGATTGAGGAGTGGATAAAAGTAATTTTGAAAATTTTGGATAATAAAGGGTACGAAGACTATTATATACAACATGAAATTATATTCAAAGATCCTAGTAAGTAGTTGATAGTGGTTCCTAACCAAATGCAGGAAGAAATAATTAATATATCGCATAGACAGGGTCACTACTCCACTAAAAGGATTTAGGACTATATTGAGTAATCGTTTTTATTCCCAAGTTAAGTGCAAAGGTTCCAGGTATTGTCAATAGCTGCATGGAATGTGTCATGATGAATGCAAACTTAGGCAAGAAGGAGGGTTATTTGACACCGATAGAAAAAGATGACCGGCCACTCGGTACGTATCATATAGATCACGTAGGCCCAATGACTACGACGAATAAGAGCTAAACCTATATTTTAGTATAGTTATGCGTTCCTCAATGCTTCCCCTATTTTAGGTCAGAAACATCGATGACCTATAGCATTTTTGACCTGCAAAGCATTGAAGACATTTTCATACAAATGTCCTCCGATTCATGCATGATGTATCATTAAAAATGTCATGCACGTTATTCATCAAGGAACTCACAAATGATTGTCATACATAATTTTTTTTTAGAAAAAATATTTTTTTTATTATTTTATTTATTTTATTTATGTTTGAATTTTTATTTTTTTTATATTTATCTTATTTTTTTTATTATAATTTTATTATTTTCTTCTGTTCTCGGTTGGAATGATATGTTTACCTGCTAATGTCAATAATGTACTTTACTAACGGTCATCATCTATCAACATTACTACTGCTTATTACTCCGCTTTTATAAAAATTAGTCCCTCAAATTGGGCCTATGAATAATATGGCACGGTGACATCTAACACAAAATTTCAATTTTACGCGTAAATGCTTCCCCTAGACGTATGTTGTATGTATTTCACATTGCATTTCACAACGTACATATGCACTAAGAAAACAAGATGTTTATGAAAGTCTTGCTGCAACTATCCTTTTAAATTTACGCCTTGTAGCAAATATTCAAACATCCCATAAGTTTCAATAAAGTTGCAGCAAAACTATTAATATTTTTTAAATATGTCATATGTGCAGATAGTTACAGATTTTTGCCACAACAGCAATGGAAATTGAGATATTTACAGTTGACTGATAGCAAACATCTAGAGTTCTTGGACATTTGTAGCAAAACTTTTGAGGTATTTTGACATTTGTCTACAATACTTTTTCTTAAGCTCGTACTTTTCCTTAAGCTTCATTTATCCACAACAATGAAGTAAATCAAATGGTGTAAAAAAGTGCCAACTGAAATATTACATTTTAACGATAAAAGTGGAAATAAAATATCCTGTGATTTAAATTATCAACACGTGATGAAAAATATTTCTTTTCAGAGTTTACTTTGATGACAGCATCGCCGGTCGGACTTGGTTCTTCTGCGAAAAAATCTCAAGTCGTACAATTTTACCTTCGAAGGATTTATAATGACGATGGCGATGTATAACCAGGATACTGTTTTAATTCTAGAATAATTAAAAATATATTTGATTCATTTTATTTCAATTCAATAAAAATTACTCCGCGAATTCTAATGAAGTACCTTTTCCAAATATTCATCAACAATCTTCTTATTTGTAAGATGTTTAATTGATGGTTGCTATACATAATCGTAAATATGAAAGATGGTTGCTAGCAATATTTATCGTATTTGACGGATGTTTGAGAGATGGTTGTCTCAAATACAATCTAAATAATTTGTAAATAACTTGATATTTAGGGCTAAGATATTTCTGGTAATCATCTTTGTTTTCTTAGTGTGGGCATGTCACGTGAATATTAAATTTCATCAATGACGTCATCAATAAGATTTCATCAATGACCTTGTCCTCAATAATGTCATTTCCTGCTCGATAGCTTTACCTCATTTGCGTGAGTTTATAGAAAACGAAGATTTAGAAGAAATGCATTCGGAATGCGAGCAATACAGAGAATAGGCAAGAGAAAATATATTAAAGACACAAAATGAAAATCGTAAATCATTTAATGCAAATCGAAAACCATCTGACAATTATGAACTGACCGATTTAGTAGCAATAAAACGTACTCAATATGGTACAGAGTTAAAACCTAAGTATTTAGGACCATATAAAATAGTTGAAAAAGATGAATCATGGATGGTATAAGGTGATGAAGATTGGCGAAGGTGAGGGTCCACGAAATATTACAACGGTCCCCGAATTTATGAAAAGGTGGGCCATTCGAGCCAATTGCGTTGCCAGGAAGGCAACAAAGGGATAAATAGACGGACTCGAAGTGGACATACTTTTTAAATAAACAACACTGTCAAGTAAACTTTTAAGAACACAAACAACACCGGAAAAAACTAAAAGCTTACGACACGACGAATCGACACTGTCAAGCTAACCACCGAGCGAACAAGCTATTAAACTGGAATATTTTTAAATATTCGTTAATTTTATAATAAATAATTTATAAATAAATAAACATTGTTCATTGAAACAAAAGTATTTAATTTATTCGGTAATCGGCAATCTTACATATATATCAAGGATTGAATCCTAAACGAATAATGGTTTCTATTTCGGTTTTTTTCCGCATTTCGGTTTCGGTTTCGGATTTAAGGTTTTATAACGAAACGTTTTCGGTATACCGGTTCCAAGTTACCGTTGCGGTTTTTGTATAAAATTTGTTTTTTTTTTCCATATTACTGAGATGTTAATAATTTTAAACTAATTTCTAATTTTTTCTTGCATTAAAATCAGAGTTCGGAAATCCTGACTCACGCTCACTCAAACTCATGAGTTTTGCAAATTATTTTTTCTCGTTGCTACTCACCTCATGAGTGAGTAGCAAGAAAATATACGGCAAACTCACAACTCATCAGAGAGTCGCGTTTTGTGAGTAGAGATTTTGCTACTCACAAGAGAGTTTTGCGTTTCACCTCTTCATCCGCATTACACATGAGAGAGTGCAACAAGCAAACTCTCACTTTTCGTCAACTCATATTTGTTCAAGGATGCGTTGATCTACTTACTGTACAGGCTTGCATAGTGTAACATCATTGTTGCCATTTCTGTTGGAATCTTCCCATATGTGGTATTTTTGAAATGTTGTGTAAAATTATATAATTGATTTTTTTTTTTTGCTATTACTTTTTATATGTACATGATAAAATATTTATGTAAAGGCATTAAATGTTTTTTTTTTTAAGTGCCTATCGATTGACATAAACCTTAAATACAAAATTCAAAATATGCCAACAAATGTTCAAGCATATTATGGGAAATGACCTGCAACATTCTAAAATGTGGATTATAAAATGTTAACATTTTTACCGAGCTTTCAATAAGGTGGTCAAAAAATGTGGGAAAAAATGGTTTGCAAATATCTCGCGTTTTAAATTACTAAGTAGTATAACAAATAAAAGCGAATTCAAAATCCAAACATTTTTTCCCTGCTATAATCATATATAATAGACATCTGTACAAGTCCATTTGAAACCCACTTCAAGACATTCATTTCGTTTCAAAACATTTACTGTCGTCAACTCTATGCTTGAAAATCAAAAGAATGTCTTTCTTACAACAACAAAGAACCAAGTACTGTCAAAACAAAACACAAGCAAAACAAAACTGAAGTGAAGAGGTCTATGATGATGTGCAATAAACATTCAAATACTGAAATGAACTGCTTATGACACCGAGTACTTAGTGCATTTTTTCATTTTTTATTTATCATTCTTACTAGAGTAAGGAATAGAGTAGGAATTTTCAATAATATTGAAATATAGAAAAAAAAAACAAATGGTATAAGAAAATCACATAATATTTTATATTAAGTTTTTTATTTATCGAAAAACATTTTCATTATTTAATTTTTTTCAATATTTAATTAAATTGTTTATTTTATTTTTTGATATATTGCTTTTCGACCAAAATTTGTTTTTAACAATTTTTTTTTTAATTAATGTTTGTTGTATTTTTTATTAACAGATAAATACCAATAACAACATTGCTGCCGTCGAACGATCGTAAGATTTGTTGTTGTTTTCAATGTTCGTTTTCTCACACGTTACTTATTGCGCTCACTCGCTGCACCTACTGTATTCGTTGCATGTTCAGCGACAGTGTTGTCGTTTGTTGTGTTTTTCAAAACATTGATTGTTTTGAATGGCTTGATGTTTTGACAGAGCTTGACACCAATGAAACAAATACGGAAGTGAAGTGAAGTCGCTCAGAGAGACTTCACCATAATACTGTCGATTGTCATTTGCTCAATGAGTTCAAACCTGTAGAGTGCAGTAGTGCATATTTCCAGAGGAAACTTCAAAACCATTTGTGCAGATGTCTAATATTTAACAAATACCAAATCATTTTTATTATTCTTTGCTGGATATTATTAATTTTTGTTAAATTTATACGTACATTACATGATTTTTAAAACAGCGACGTCATTATGTATATATAATATATATATACGTATACATAATCTACAATAAAGGCACATTGAAGTTTTCGTGGCACCCTGTATATATCGCATGACAACAGCTAGACGCAACACATCAGCAAAACACTGCTGACTGACACTGAGTTCTCGAATAAAAAGATCACAAGCATGGATGCTGTCTTGTTATATTCGCATATGTTTGTTGTTTGTATATGTAGCGATCAGTGTTGCTAATCTGTATTGACATATTTCTAAAAAAAGGCTAAAAAAAATGCAAATATAAATATTATTTACTATTTTAACATATATATCAAATTTTCTTCTTTTTTTTATTCATTATTTGAAATGATTATAAAGTTATTGAAATACATTTAAAAAAAATGTCAAAAAAATCCCGTATTGAGATTGCACAATGCAACATTTATATTTTGATTTCGCGTTAATTGGAAAAACGTTGCGAATTTGTTTAATGTTTGTTGGCTGAGCTGTGCGTAGGTTTTGGTTTTCAGCAAGATGGGAAAAAAAAGAAATATTCTTTAATATTCTTAAATATTGACAGTTAAAAAATTACGTTTTGAAGTTTAAAACTAATTTTAAACAAATTTAAATTCAAAATATTTTTTTCCAAACGCGCACATGATAATGGTGCACATAAATGCTGGACTTCACAAGTCAAGTCATCATGATGTTCGCGTTAAATAAAAAAAAAAAATATGGAGAACAAAAGAAATATTCTTTAATATTCTTAAATATTGACAGTTAAAAAATTACGTTTTGAAGTTTTAAACTAATTTTAAACAACTTTAAATTCAAAATATTTTTTTCCAAACGCGCACATGATAATGGTGCACATAAATGCTGGACTTCACAAGTCAAGTAATCATGATGTTCGCGTTAAATAAAAAAAAAGTATTTTTTTTTTTGTGACTGTTAATTCATAGACGGAAGACGGATCATTTGGGATTGATTTTAAATAACTTCTTCCATTGTGCTCTTTTATTCATAAAATCAGACCTGTCCATGTTTTGTTATCGATAACACTCGATGACATTCAATCACATTTTAACTCAAATAATTATAAACGGCAATTTCGAAACTGTTGAGATCGCTGAATGCAGCCAATGTAAATCGGGCATTATTTATAAAATAAAACATTTTAAGTTTCAACGCAACTCGTCTGGCAACACCGCTTACTCGTTGCATACATACAAAAAATGAGCACCATGTTTATACAATTTGGCCTTGTACTTTTATGAGTATGAGAAAAAGATAAAATGCGTAATGCTACTCCCTCGTGAGGAGAAAAATAAATGAATTGAAGACAGCACTCATGAGTAGTAAAGTTTTTACTCTCCGATGATTATCCATTTATGAGTAGAGAGCAAGTCGGATTTTTTTCTCTTACTCACTCATGTCGTGTGTTGTAAAATTAAATGTGTGCTTTCTCACTTATGCGGATTACACCTGTGTGCAAAAAAAAATAGTAGTGGCCACCTTCAAATTAGGCTATTGCATTTTTGGTCGCGTTGCAGCATAAGAACAACAATGTATTCTTATTATTTACATATATTGGAAATTGGTGATTAAAATGACGTATAATTCTCCTATATTTTTAACACATTTTCAAAAATTACCCTCACTTTTGTATGCGAGTCTTGAATGTTTCTGTGCAAAATAATAGTAGTGATAGCGAATATTTTACAAAATCGAAATATTTTTATATAGTTACTGAATTGAAAGTTTGCTTTTGTATTAATGAGATTAATTTGAACAAATATGTAAAATATTTAATATCTTTTATTATGTTTTTATTGAATATAGGACCCACATAACCACGTTCTAGGAAAACCCCAAAAAATGCTTTAAATTGTATCCTGTAAAAAATAATACTTTTGAAAGAATTCAAAAAAGTTTAAGGATATCGTTTATTGCTTAACTAAAATATGAAATAATACAAAGATTGTGCAAAAAAACATGAAACTCCTGAGTAAAATGAAAAAATATATCAAAAATCCACTTGTTTGAAGTTGACATATGATTTGAGGGAACATTTCAATGGCAGGCATCAAAGTAAATATAAATCTTAGTATTTAGATCGATAGATTAACCATTTAAGAACAACTCATAGAATAACTTTTTTCTGGGAGAAAATCACAAACAAATTTTTAGACGTAGCAAAATATTGCATAAAATCATAAGTTTTCTGATTTTCTCTCAGAAAAAAGTTATTCTATGAATTGTTTTATAATGGTTAATCTATCGATCTGCATACTAAGATTTTTATTTACTTTGATACCTGCCATTGAAATGTTCACTCAAATCATATGTCAACTTCAAACAAGTGAATTTTTAATATATTTTTTCATTTTACTCAGGAGTTTCATGTTTTTTTGCACAATCTTTGCATTATTTCATATTTTAGTTAAGCAATAAACGATATCATTAAAATTTTATGAATACTTTCAAAAGTATTATTTTTTACAGGATACAATTTAAAGCATTTTTTGGGGTTTTCCTAGAACGTGGTTATGTGGGTCCTATATTCAATCAAAACATAATAAAAGATATTAAATATTTTACAAATTTCTTCAAATTAATCTCATTAATACAAAACCAAACTTTCAATTCAGTAACTATATAAAAATATTTCGATTTTGTAAAATAATCGCTATCACTACTATTATTTTGCACAGAAACAGACAAGACTCACATACAAAAGTGAGGGTAATTTTCGAAAATGTGTTAAAAATATGGGAGAATTATACGTCATTTTAATCACAAATTTCCAAAATATGTAAATAATAAAAATGCATTGTTGTTCTTATGCTGCAACGCGACCAAAAATGCGATAGCCGAATTTGAAGGTGGCCATAACTATTTGTTTGCACACAGATGTATGCATGAGTGAGTCATTATGTGTATTCATTTATGTGACTTTCCGAACTCTGATTAAAATTGTTTTTTATTGACTTATTATTTTATCCTTAATATATATGTCCGAATATAGTAGCGTCGGTAGCTCGTCTGGTTAGTGCGTTGGACTACGAACGAAAAGTTGCTGGTGCGTTCGACTACGATCCGAAATCGACTGCCAACATCTTTTTCATAGAAAACGTTTTTCTATGCGCCACCAATTTGAGTACAAATATAACACGCACAGCTCAAATGGTGAGAGAGCTCGGCCGAAGTTCTATACAGGATTGTAGCGCCAAACAATTATTATTATATATGTCCGAAATTGAACTGTTTTGAAAAATCACTGGAGTTGTTGGTGTTTTGTTGGTAATTTGATTTGCGCTACACAAATTAATGACAAAAAACATATTTTAGACCAAAGACCGTTGTTTTGTAAATATTATTTCTCAAAAAACACGTGAATTTTTGTACAACAAAAAAATGTTATTTTGGGAACTCCAAATTTTATTAAATGACATTTAAACATGCCTTGTACTTAAGATAAATTTATGCTTTTTTAAAAACCGTTTTAAACCGTTTATTTCAGTTTTGGATATCGGTTTATTTCTAATTTTCGTATAACGGTTTCGATTTTAAAAATGAAACGGTTTTAAACGGATATCGGTTTCGGTTACAGTTTCAATCATTGTCTTAAAGTAACTGAAAAAAGTTAAAAATGGTTTAAAATAGAAATAAATAATGATATTAAAATGATTCCGAAATACAGAATCAAAATAGCAATAATTAAAAGAAACAAAACAGAAACCAATTCAACACATAAGAATAAAAAACATGTCACCTTTAATTTACTTAAAATTTATTTTTCCGAAAGGGGAGTATTGTAGGTACATATTATACATTAAATTGAATTATATAGTATACATATATACTGTAACTTAAAGAAATATGAAATTAAAAATATTTTTTAATATAAAACGTTTTTAATGTGAACTTTAAGGATGCAATATACCGCCCCTCGTTTCATTTTAAATCATACGAAAAATTCACTTTCACGTTTTATATTAATAAATATTATTTATCTTATTTTTTTAGTGTCAGTTATATTTTCGTTTGACTGAATTCGAAATGCCTAATATTATTAAAATTTTAAATATTCATGTTTCAAAGTATCTTTAATATGGAACCATGGCGATAGAACCATGATTAACCGGATGGAAAAAAACGATCGTCATCATGGAAATGCCCATGTCTGTTTTCTGTCATCAATTTAGTTTGTTCGAAAATTTGCTATATTGAAAAAATAAACCTTTCGTTACCGACAAAATTTAGTTTAGTCAGCTATTTAGTCGAACTCGCACACACCCAAAATATATAGTTAAAAGCGACATTGGCTTTTAATATGTTTTAAGAAATAAGTCAAAACTGTATAATAGAGATGGGCTTGTGATTCAGCTTGATTCACGTGAATCACGCGTGATTGTGATTGAATCCTAATTTTACTCACGTGAGTGTGAGTAGACCAAAAAATACCGTGAATGAGTGTGCGTGAGTACAATTTTTTCGTGAGTGAGTCGAATATTTCATAAAATAAAATATTCTCTCTTTTATTTGTTTGCGATTTTTCTATATTTTTGCTAAACTACAGAACAATTATGGCCACCCCTTGAACTCAGAAGGCTTTGGGAAGGTGTCTGCCCACTATTCAGAACTATAATAAATCAAACCCTTGATTACCGACCGTCATATACCCATTTCCCTAAATAATATATCGTCGCTGTAGAACGAAAAGTCACCAAATACATTTTTATAAAAAACATACATTTCGAGTTTGTTGATTAATATTATAAAAAGTAATTGATGCATTTTTAAAATTGAAATATCAATTGATAGATTTACATTTTCTTATTATGTGGTAAAAAAATTTAAATCATCGATTAAAAATTGACAGATATATAAAGATTTTTGTAAATGAATATTTGGCATTTTGAAAATGTATTTGGTGACTTTTCGTTCTACAACGACGATATCAAATACGGGTTTAAAAATATTGATTGACAAAATATTATTAAAAAAAAACAAGTAACATTTAATTTTCGAAATAAAAAACTTTAATATTAGTTTGACAAAAAACTACGAGTATGTTAAAAATGCTTAAGACCTGAAGGTTTCATATTTAGTCCTAAAATTTTAATTTGCCATAAACATTAAAATATTCAGTATAACTACAAATTTTATTTCGAATTAATATTTTAAATAAAAATTAAATTTGTTTGTAAAAATTATTAATTTTTTGTTTAATTAATTCAACTTTAACATAAAATTGAAGTTTTAATTTTCATTGAAATTCTTCACTATATGTGTAATTTAAAATTCAGTAATAAATACAATTACTTATTTCACTTAAAATATTTTTAAAGTTGTTTTATTTATTTTTTAGTTATGAATTTCGAAAATAATTTCAAAAATTTAATAATCAACAAAACGAAACCAATTGATAATTTTTTGAATAACTTTTGGATACGATTTTTCGCGTATAATTGGCTAGTATTGTTGCAATAATTAATAATTATAATAAAAGAGAAAATTATGACAAAATTAAAAATGGCCAAATCAAAAACTAGAGCCACTTTGATAAAACTCTGCTACAAATGTATCAAAAAAAATTATGCAACTCATAATGGAACATAAGTTAAAATATCTACTCGATCGGATCCAGTTAACAGAAGAAATTTGCATCCTAGGATCGAATAAGTGTTAATACTTTTTTTTACACAGCTGTGTTCAGCTTAGTACAAGTAATTCTATATATAAAGATGGGTTAGTTCATCTAGACAGTTAGTTGGCATACACTATACTAAGAATGTCAATAAGAAAATTTAAAAAAATCCAACAATTGTCAATTTAAACTTTATTTCAAGGTTATGTTTTTTGCACTTTAATTTGGCTAATTTAATATCACACCACAAATTCACTTTTTCACTTTTGATACACTGCGGTGTTCTTCTGGAGTACATACGACTGCTTGAAAATTACCAAAGTGTTGAAATTTTGTGTTTCAGTTTTTTTATGTATTTGTAAACAATTGTTTGATGTTTTGTTTTCAATTTGTCTTAAACAATTGTTGAGCCTTACAGACAGTTTTCAAAAAAAAGTAAATGGCGACTAAATTTTGAAAGATGACTTAACGTTTATATACTTCAACGCTTGGTATACACTAAAGATAATATTTTAAATGCTTTAATAAATATTGCTTTACTATGTGGAAATCCCGGGACTAATCCCGGGATACCGGGATTGTTATTAAGAAATCCCAGGATTGCAAAAACGTTCCGGGATCGACATCCCAAATATATATATATACCTGTGTGAAAAAAATAGTAGTGGCCGCCTTTAAATTAGGCTATCGCATTTTTGGCATAAGAACAACAATGTACTTTTATTATTTACATATATTGGAAATTGGAGATTAAAATGACGTATAATTCTTCTATATTTTTAACACATTTTCAAAAATTACCCTCACTTTTGTATGCGAGTCTTGAATGTTTCTGTGCAAAATAATAGTAGTACTAGCGAATATGTTACAAAATCGAAATATTTTTATATTGTTATTGAATTGGATGTTTGATTTTGTATAATAATAATAGTTTGGCACTACAGTCCTATAAGAACTTAGGCCAAGCTCTCTCACCATTTTTTGAGCTGTGCGTCTTAAATTTGTACTCAAAGTGGTGGGACCTACAGTTTATTGCCGAATCCGAACGGCGGGTGAGAGCTTTTCATAGGCAATGTTTTACTCTCGTAGGTTTACCATTTACTGCCAGGAGGTAGCGCGGTATAGAAAAATGTTTCTATGAAAAGATGTTGTTAGCCCCAGTCCAGGCTTGAACCGGGGACCTTTCATCTCGCAGTCCAACGCACTAACCACTGAGCTACCGCGGCTACTTTTGTATTAGTGAGATTAATTTGAACAAATTTGTAAAATATTTTATATATTTTGTTATGTTTTGATTGAATATAGGACCCACATAACCACGTTCTAGTAAAACCTCAAAAAATGCTTTAAATTGTATCCTGTAAAAAATAATACTTTTACTATTCAAAATTTTAAAGGATATTGTTTATTGCCTAACAAAAATATGAAATAATACAAACAAGTCGTAAAGTTATTGATTGTAGAAAAAATTAACATGCAGCCTACAACTGGAATTTATGATGCTGCATCCTTACACAAGCTATCAAAGGATAAGGCCACAATTTAATTAATAAGGCCAATTAAGGCCACAAAGTTAATTAAAATTCAAATTTAAATTTTATTTAAAATTTTCAACTCAAAAAAAATGTTCAATTAATAAAAATAATTGCAAAATACTATAATAGCACTACAATATCAAAAAATTTGTAATAAAAACAAGAAAAGGCAGTAAATATTTTATATTTCTATAACAATGCATGCGGCAGGCTGCTGCAAAAATATGTTGCATGATACGATAATATACGCTACGCTACGTGCATGATACGCAACGTGCTGTAGCGAAGATTTCTACTGGGAAGAATTTATTTGAAACCCATACATTTATAAAACTCATAAAAACTTCCCTGATATAAATAATAAAAATGTTTTTTATATTAATAAAATCGATCCATATCTTTGAATTCACAAAATCTTGGCACGAGTCCTGCACGGGTCCAGCTAGTATATAATATGTATATTATTGAAGACTGAAATATGTCATATTTATTTAAATGTTATATTTTAAAAAAATGTTATATCTCGGTTATCACTTAACTGATCTCGACAATGCTTGGTACAGGAAATCGTTGTGGAAATTTTCAAAGACTAGAAAGTAGTTCAAATTACATCGACAGAAGGTGTTAAGGGCAAAAATTATATCTCAGGAACCGCTGAACCGATCTATGCAAAATAATAATTCTAATGACCATATAACGACTAAAAAAGTAAAAATAAAAAACTAATAAAAAAAACTTTTTAAAAATCAAGCTCTTATAAAAATCTGTACTAAAAAATTAAAAATAAATTTACTAAAAATATAAAATAAATTTATAGTAGGTATGTATATTTATACTGAATACATATTAATATATGAAATAAATTAAATTCAATCTTATTCAAATTGTATTAAGATATACGTTATATTATTAAGATAAGAAATAAATTTTAAAATTTACTAAGAGGTTTCCAAATACAAAAATAAAAGCGTGCGGCGAAAATATTAAAAATTACCAGCATATTACATTTGTAAATGTAAATGTATCTTATACATCACAAATCTACAACTCTTTATACTTTAAATCTAGCAACCGCTCAGCACACTATAACCCTTCACAGCAAGGCAAGATTGTATAGAATATATCACGTCCCGTTGTCCAGTTACACCCAGATTCTACATGACGATTATAATATAAAATATGAGCGTTTACTTCAATTTTTAAAACTATGAACTACTTTTATAAATCGAGATTTGTAGCATTTTAAAGGTTTGCTTATTTGACAGGTGCCACAAACCTCTGTGAAATTACGACCCCTATGGCAAGGAGATATATCGTCGGTGATACTGCAAAACCGTCTAACTGCATGTGAGAATTACGCCTAATTTTGTGTTATAATCGGGTTTTTAATGATATGTTGATCGGATAAATTAGAAATTAGGCATAATTAATTTGTATGAATTAAGTGCAAAATTGAGATAGAAAATAGTTTTGTTTCTTCTGTAAAATTCTTTTTTTAAGAGGTATTCGAAAATGTAGATAGACGGTTTTGCAGTATCACCGACGATATAACGTTAATCTACATCATTTAGCCAAATTTCATGACTTAAATAAAGTACATAAATAACTATTTCTAATTAAAAGTTAAGTTTCACTTATGTTCAAATACCTCATATAAAATGTACATATAAAGAAGATCAATTTTTATGAATACGTGCTTAGGTAAACTTATTGGTCAAATATATATTGATATCATGCTCAAATATATTATAATAATGTTTTCCGGCAAAAAGACTTGTGGTTCACAAAAAAAAAATCGAAATTCGGTACACCTACCCATTTGTAAATATGGGTATCAAATGAATGGAAATTCTTCAGCGATTGAATGTTTGTAGTTATTTTCAGGATTCGTATACCCTGGTGACCTATATATCACTTTGAATGGTAACCACACATATGTGTAGGGTATTTATAGTCGGCTTAGACCGACTATAATTTTGATAATCCTAACTATCATAATTACACCTACTTTAAAATTTCCCATGTGATCTAACCTTCCCAACTGGTTATTTTTGTGTCAGTTTCAATACAAAATTTGAAAAAGCATCAACCAAATCGAGTCAAACTTTGTTAACGACTCGAGCATCAACAACATATATCAATTTTTGAATTGATGCAAACTGAAATTGATGTAGTTTAGTCAATCGTGTGATTCGAGCTTTATGTTGATTGATAATGTCTTGCATCAATCGTGTGATTCTAGCTTTAGCATTTTTTGTCTGTGGAATAAAACCTTTTATATGATAAATACATTAAAAGGCAAAAAAAATGTTTTTTTTTTTTTTAAATAAGAAAAGTGTGAAAGCTTTAAAAGTTTAATATTGTTATTTATGTACTTCCTGTATTAAAAACAATAAACTCAGCCCACAAATGTGTAAATACTACGAACATAAATTGGTCTAGACAGCGCTATAGTTGACAGATCTTTTTCAAATAAGTACCCACATGACCCTGTAAATAGGTGTACAGATTTTTAATTTTTCCAGGTCACCAGGCGTCCGAGCGACTTTTTATACCCTACACTAAGAGTGAAAGGGTATATTCAGTTTGGTACGGCGTTTGTAACACTCATAAGGAAGCATCCCCGGTATGGAAAAGTATATATATTCTTGATCAGCATGACCTCCTGAGTCGATTTAGCGATGCCCGTCTGTCCGTCTGCCTGTCTGTTGAAATCTTGATTACAAAAATACTAGAAGAGCTAAATAAATGAAACTCCTAATTTAGATTACTTATATATCTAGGCTGTCTGTCAGTGAAAATGGGCATGATCAGTCCCTTGTGACCTGCGATCCGACCACTTATGTTCAAATACCTCATATAAGATATACATCTACTGGTGAATTTTACTGTATTCGTGCTTAGACCGACTATAATTTTGATAATCCTAACTACTTTAAAATTTCCCATGTGATCTAACCTTCCCAACTTGTTTTTTTTTGATGTTGTAATTTTTATAAAAAAAAATACAGGGAGTGACAATTTTTTTTTCGCTTCGACAAAAGTGCGAAACGCGAAGCTCGAAATTGAAGACGAAATCCCTCGAATTCATACAACAATGATATCGCCAACGATAGTACCATTTCTCGAATCGTTAACGATAGTCGAAAACGATAATAATGGTTTGGTCAAACATTACCGTTTTCCAAGGGTATAACATGAAGAGTCCAATGAAGGCCATGCAAATATAATGACCATCAGTACTCTTGTGATCATACAAAAATCATACAAACTTCGATATATACAGCTTATTTCGTGCAGTACACAATTCTAATTTTAAAGGTTTCTACCTGTTAAATATGCACTTATATTGCCAAACTTTTAACGCAAATTTTTAGAGCAATGTTCATCGAACATAATACCTGAATATGGATTTTAAAAAGTACTCTCCTCGTGATGTAATAGAACTTTACAATATACATAGAAAATTTAAGCTCACAGCTTATTTCGTGCATACACTTTATTTAGATGTTAGCTCTCGTCCGTGGATCCGTTTGTCGTTTTTTTTTTGTTTACTATGTCCATTCAGTGGTGATCGCAGTTAGCAGTTAATTTTAGTCGGAATACATTACAATAGAGCAGCGCGAATTAGTCTCATTTCACTTCAAATATAAAAAAAACTTACGAAAAATGGCTAAAATCGTAAACTTGAGTCCCTCTACAGTGCAGAGCACCCTCCAGTGCTTGTGCACGAAAATCGTGTGGCCAATAAGAGAAGAAATGTTCCGAAAAAAATATTTACGGAAGCGGACGAGCGACTTGTTCTGTGTAAAACAAAGAAAAATCCAAAGCTTTCGGCTCCAAAATTGGCCATGGATGTTGAGAAAGAGTTGGGCAATAAATGTTTTGCCGAAACTATTCTCCGACTCCTGCGGGCCAACGATTTTAATGGTCGAGTAGCACGCAAGAAACCTTTCACAAAAAAACATAATCAGCTATGTCGGACTAACTAATCCGGTGTTGGAAAATTAGTTTTTATACCACACACCTATGAGATAGAGGGTATATTAACTTTGTGCATATATTGTAACGCCCCTTATGAGACGTGTCCGGTATGGAAAAGTATATATATTCTTGATCAGCATCACTACACGAGTCCGTTTAGTCATGTCCGTCTGTCTGTCCGACTACAAGATAACTTGAGAAATACTGGTCAGAATGCGATGAAATTTGGTCTTAATATATTTTAGCCACCTCCCATACAAGTCACTTTTATAGAACTCGAAAAGTATTAGATATATATTTATAAAATTTAAAACATATTGTTATAATTCGCCTAAAAATATATGTTCCAAAAATGGGCGTGATCCGCCCACATTTGAATTTTTTCATTATTTACCGTTTTTTTGTAGTGGAAATTTTAGTCGTAAATTATTAAAAATTATACCACCAAATTATACCACTAATATATCCACCAAGAGTGTAGGGTATTCCATAGTCGGGCGCGACCGACTATAAAAGTTCGTCCCATGTGATCGAACTTACCCATGTGACCTAATTTTCCCAACTCGTTATTGATGAGATTATGGACAAGACAATGTATCTGAACATTCTAAAGTAAAATTTACTTCAATGTACCGTTACTTTGGGTGTACGATAAGAATTCGTTTTTATCAGGACAACGACCAGAAACATAAATCGGGAATGGTCCAGTCATGATTGATTTGGAATTGGCCGCATCTTATAACATCGTCTGCACAGTCACCAAACTTAATTGTCACTGAAAATTTGTGGACAATTTTGGAGAATGGCGTTCGCAAGCGGAATATTTGCAAAAAATGATTTGAGATATATTCCAATGGAAGAATGGCAAAAAATTTTACCAGAGATTACAGTAAAATTTGTGCAATCAATGCCTAGGCTTTAAGATGTAATTAAACAAAAGGGCGGCCACACAAACATATTAATAAACCTGCACATAACATTTTTTTAAGATACAGTACTGTGCACGAAATAAGCTGTGGCGTTGAATTTTACAATATTTTCTGTTTTTTTGCTTAATCTTTTTTTAAAGAACTGTATGTAAAGCAATTTAAGTTTATTTGTAAAGATATATATACAAGTCGTTTAAAATTTTTACATATTGGTATTCGTTACTAATTTATAGCATTTCAAAGTTGAACGCAGCGCCTGCACGAAATAAGCTGTGATCCACGGTATGAAGTTATAACAGGGCTGTGCTATCCACTCCACTCAACAAAATCCGGATGTATTTTTTTGGATTTTATCCACTTAAAAAAATACATGATTTTTGGACTTTTTTTTGGATTATATTGATTTTTGTACATTTTTTCGAATTATAAAATAGGAAATATATTGGTGGTTTTCAGAGTACGATTTATTTATTTATTTAAATTTAAGAATTTGATATGAACCACCAACTTGAAAAAAATTATTAGGACCACTGCTGGATGAAATCTCTAGAGAAGTTGATACAGAAAAAAATCATATATTACCTTAAGCAACATACACCCAAAAAAATATTGTTATACTATTAACAAGATCAAATTTGTTAAATTTCTCTTTGTGTTATAAAAACACAAACAACAAGATTCTTATTAATTGGAACTCATGTAGTCTTGTTGAGTTACAACATCATTTATAATACTAAGATATTTTTCTTGTTAATAAAAATAGATAAAAAAAAATTAAGAATGTGACGCTGTCACATGGAATAATAAATAAATAAAAAGTAAACAATAAATCAGAACATTTGAAGATAAACACAGGTAACGATTAAAAAAAAAGAAAAGCTAGATTCTGATAATATATTTTATATTTGCATGTGGACATTCAGCAACAAGGATCACAAAAACGTGCAGCAACAATCAGCAACATGAACAACGAAAGCCCGTGTAATACCCGGGTAGTTAAAATATGTAATATCGAGATATTAAACAATTCGAACCACCCATAGTCCATTTGTTCGCCTGACAATTCGTTCATATGTCTGTCCGACCTTTTGTTTAATGGAGTTGCATCAGAAATGGATGGATAAAAGTGTGCGGTCTTCTTTCATTTTCCGACATTAAACAAACGGCCAGACGAAAAAACAAAATAACTACCCGGGTAGATGGAAAAGGTCAAACCCGTGTATTACGGGCACCGGGGTAATCGAGAGCTCCAGTTTTATCACAAGAATTTTTTTGAATTGTGCAAGATTTTTTATTTGGGTGTAGCCAACATACTTATAAGAAAACATAGGACTTTATGTAGATCCAAATAATTTAATGATATAAATAGTTAGATGTAGTCTCAGAAACTATAGATTTAATTCAAGCCAATTTTAAGACAATTTTTAAAGCGGTAGACATTGCTTGAATCTATTATGTTTCGAAGAGTTGTCCTATTATAAAGAAGACATTCAAAATAGGTTTGATCAGGCACTTATGCTGTTTAATTTTTTCGCCCATATGACTAATTCAATATATTGAAGAAAACGACTTCCAGAAGCGCGAATCCCTAACTCCGTATCGACAAAATTCGATATCGTTAACTACAATTAACGACAAATATTGTTAGGAGGTATTCTGTACACAGTTCTCTATGATATTTGTCGTCAGCTGTCATCGTTAAGATTTACCGAAAATTGTCGATACGATAGCGTTGACAATATTTTAATTGTTAGGTTACTTTTCAACAATTTAAACGATTTTTATTGTTAAAAATCTTTCCGAATTTATTTGTTTACATAAAATGCATTGAAAGTTAGGGAATCACTTTTTTCATAACGATCGCTATCGCAAGCGACAATTGTCGGTAGATAGCGATAACGAATATTATCGTTATGGAGTTACGGAAACGCGCTACAGATCCAGGACGATGAATTTTTTCCGCAAAGTATGTTTAAACAAAGGTCAGCGAAATGGTGAGAAGGAATAATTTTTAAACCCGAAAAATCCTATTGAAACTATCTTATTTATAAAAAATCCAATAAAATCCAATAAAAAGCAAAAAAATCCGGTGGAGTGGATTTTTTTTTTTTAAATCCGAATTGTTTCCAGTCCAGAGTTATAACATCTTCCCCTACAGCACGAAAATATTGCAGGAACGTTGCTAGGACATTGCACTGCAAGATTGAAATATTGCTGCAATGTTCCTGCAATCTATCTATGTCCGCCTCCTGGAATATTGCAGGAATATATATCAATATTCCAGCAATATGGTAAGAAATGAGTCAGCAACGTAATTGCAATGTATTAGCAATGAAAAAAAACACAAAAAAATGTTCTTTAATTTTGTTCCTCTCTCTACCTTTATAATGGTTAATTTAATTTCATAATTATAGAAAAATGTTTTTATTTAAGTTGTGCTGGCATCGAACTCCTAACTCCGGCGTTAAAGTCCACTACTATCTCCGATAGGTTACGCATCAACAATGTTTTTCTTTAGATATTTGCCTTCAAAACTACATTTTTGAAATGTTCAATTTATTATTAAATGTCACAACGTTCAGACAGAATTGTGTAGATAAATATCAAATATCCAACATAAGCACATTTAAGCAAATTGAGTTTTTTTACATTTTTTGCGAAATATTTGATTTATTGATTGCAAATTTGGTTTATTACAATTTATATTTAATATGTAACCATTGCGTAAGCTTAAAATAACCAAGAATTACGTTGAATTTAAAATAAATATGTTTTTATATTGGACTTAGGCTAATTTTATATTTACCCTATGTCACGTTTGATATATTTTTATATGGACTTAGTCCGATTTGAAAAATACACAATGACAAAAATGAAATATGAAATACGGGAACGTATTCGGGTTTCTGCAACCAGTACAATAAAAAATAATTAAATTTTTTTTTATTGTAATTAGGAAGAATGTATGTAGCTTCGTTGGCTCGTTTGGTTAGTGCGTTGGACTAAGAGCCGAATGGTTTTCATAGAAAACATTTTTATATGAGACGCTACCTCTCGGCAGTCAATGGCAAACCTACGAGATTAGATCTCACCCTGTAAAGAAAAAAATTTGTTCGTAAATGGAATGAACGTCGTTAATTGCGACATCATTTATAATATATATGGAAAAAATCATTCTATTTATGAACTATTCTTCGTATATACGAATCGCACAGTTTGAGCGGAATTTATATAATAAACGCGTTCATAATTGTTATGAATTGCGTTCATTCATATTATTTGTTTGAGGCAAAGCAGCGAAACCTCCACGTCAATTCAGAAGAGCATAAAGGCGATACTGAAATCAGTCTACCAAAAGGAGAATAGAAAATACAACACAAAGTAGGTAGGCAGGTAGGTATTTGAGTATGATCGTATGTGTGCACTTGCAACTTTGACCATTCTATAAATATATATTTTTATTTTACTGACGCGTCATGCCGCATGACGAGCAGTGATTATTTTGACAACTCGTCGCGACGCGTCGATAGTCGATGATAGCATATACAGTTCTTAGTTTTTATTATTCATATGTCATTTCGTACAAATAGACCGAATCGTTTCATTTGTTGTTTACAACTCCACAGAAACGTACACCGCACCGTACTTAACATCACGCAACAACAAACAGGAACAATAGGCAGCAACAGACAGAGTAGATATAAAATAAAATGTTAGGTAGTTAAAAAATAAATAAATTAAAATAATAAAATAAAATAAAAAAGTATAAAATAAAAAAAAAATAGAAGAAAATACCAAAAAAAAAATTTTTTTTTTATACCCTACACTAGGAGTGAAAGGGTTTTTGTAACACCCAGAAGGAAGCATCTCCGGTAAGGGAAAGTATATATTCTTGATCAGCATGACTCCTGAGTCGATTTACGATGTCCGTCTGTCTATCTGTTAAAATCCATACTACTTAAAAAATTGAAGAGTTATATGAATTGTTATCGCACACGTTGCATTGGTTATCGTACCCTGTATTGATATTAGTATTTAGTTCTTTTCTCTTAAATGTATAACTGTTAATATGTGTATTACTTATATGCCTCTACTTAAAGCCTCTCAGGCAACATTTATTTAAACATTCGACACAGTCTTGTAATGTTAATTGTTGAAGTAACATGTCATTTAATAAAGAGCGCATTAATTAAGTAATATAGCGAGTAAAATCAATCGTTTAACATATCAGAAGTGGGATTCTACTAAAAGCAAAAAGATGTTACAATTAAAGTTAATTTAAATTAGAACTTTAAATCTTTTTCCCATTAAATGAAGCAAGTAGCAACGAACATCAACGAGATAGTAATAAGAGTAACTATATGAATGCATTCACAGACGAAGGTTCGGTGTTATAAATCCTATTGCAACAGAATCAAATGCTCATAAATACGTTGCGTTCGGAGAGAAAAAAATTTCACGTTATGCCAGACCTTAACAACACAATAAAAAAATTTAATGGGAAGAAAACTACAATTACTACACTAGGAGTGAAAGGGTTTTTGTAACACCCAGAAGGAAGCATCTCCGGTAAGGGAAAGTATATATTCTTGATCAGCATGACTCCTGAGTCGATTTAGCGATGTCCGTCTGTCTATCTGTTAAAATCCATACTACTTAAAAAATTGAAGAGTTAGATGAATTGTTATCGCACACGTTGCATTGGTTATCGTACCCTGTATTGATATTAGTATTTAGTTCTTTTCTCTTAAATGTATAACTGTTAATATGTGTATTACTTATATGCCTCTACTTAAAGCCTCTCAGGCAACATCTATTTAAACATTCGACACAGTCTTGTAATGTTAATTGTTGAAGTAACATGTCATTTAATAAAGAGCGCATTAATTAAGTAATAAATCGAGTAAAATCAATCGTTTAACATATCAGAAGTGGGATTCTACTAAAAGCAAAAAGATGTTAAAACCAGTTGGGAAGGTTAGATTACATGGGAAATTTTAAAGTAGGTGTAATTATGATAGTTAGGATTATCAAAATTATAGTCGGTCTAAGCCGACTATAAATACCCTACACATATGTGTGGTTACCATTCAAAGTGATATATAGGTCACCAGGGTATACGAATCCTGAAAATAACTACAAACATTCAATCGCTGAATAATTTCCATTCATTTGATACCCATATTTACAAATGGGTAGGTGTACCGAATTTCGATTATTTTTTTTTGTGAACCACAAGTCTTTTTGCCGGAAAACATTATTATAATGTATTTGAGCATGATATCAATATATATTTGACCAAAAAAGTTTACCTAAGCACGTATACATAAAAATTGATCTTTATATGTACATTTTATATGAGGTATTTGAACATAAGTGGTCGGATCATAGGTCACAATGGACCGATCTCGCACATACAGCGTAGGTATATTAGTAATCTAAGTTATAAGTTTCATTTATCTAGCTCTTCAATTTTAAAAGTAGTAGGGATTTCAACAGACAGACGGACAGACAGACAGACAGACAGACGGACAGACGGACAGACCGACAGACGGACATACAGACGGACATCGCTAAATCGACTCAGGAGGTCATGCTGATCAAGAATATATATACTTTTCCATACCGGAGATGCTTCCTTCTGGGTGTTACAAACGGCGTACCAAACTGAATATACCCTTTCACTCTTAGTGTAGGGTATAATTAAAGTTAATTTAAATTAGAAATTTAAATCTTTTTCCCATTAAATGAAGCAAGTAGCAACGAACATCAACGAGATAGTAATAAGAGTAACTATATGAATGCATTAACAGAGGAAGTTTCGGTGTTATCAATCCTATTGCAACAGAATCAAATGCTCATAAATACGTTGCGTTCGGAGAGAAATAAATTTCACGTTATGCCAGACCTTAACAACACAATAAAAAATTTAATGGGAAGAAAACTGCAATTACTGCAAGAGATTTGTTATTGTCGATTAATTGAATTGCAAACATGAACATCTGGTCTGATTCAGTGCGATTGCAATGCGCTCGTGCAAACTTGGTGGGAGCTGCGCTAAACTGGTACAACGCTGGTGAATTCGAAAGCTGGTCTGATTTTGAAGATGAATTTAAAGAGACATTTGTAGGTTTACAATCAACATCCGATTTATGTGAGACGATGGCTTCCGCGCGTCAGGATGTAGCACATTTTTTTTTAAGAAAAACTTCGGCTGACACAGAGATTGTGCTTAGAATTTGAAGACGCGAGAAAACAAATTATAAAAGGTCTGCATTCTGTAGATTTAAGAAAATTTATTTACAGGGTTCTCATCTTGGTTTTAATGATATATACCAAAATATTCTCGAGTATTACGATACAGGTTGTCAACACAGTGAGACATTGTATAGACAACAAAATGCACCAAATGCAACCAAATCATCGAGAAATTATCAAACAAATAGATCATCAGATGAAAGAACATGCAACAAATGTGGTAAGCATGGACACTTTGCACGCTTCTGCCAATCGGAAGGGTCATTGCTTAAGTATTTTCGATGTGATGGTGTGGACCATGTAAAAGTTTTATACGGAACCAATCCGATGTTTAAAATGCCATAAAATAGGCAACATTCAAAGTCAATGTCGAAGTGTTTCAAATTCTACAGAAATAAACCCTATTGAAAAGACGAATACACAATATGCTCTTGCAACACATCCTGATATAATAACTTCAGGAGAGAATAATAAATATTTTCAAGATGGATTTGTTAATGGAAATCTAGTAAAATCATATATTGATCCAGGAAGTGCTCTGATAATGATAAAAAAATCGACAGCTGAAGACTTAATGATTAATTACAACGCTTCATCTAACAACTTGGTTATCCGTGGATTTGAAAACGGTTTAGTTGTCCCAATAGGTGTTTTGAAAGCTCATTTGCGCGTTGATCAAGCCGGTGCTAATGTCGATTTAAATGTGGTCAACGATAAAGATTTAAGCATACCTCTACTAATTGGGCAACCTTTTACAGAGCAAGAGCACGTCACTATTGTTCGCAGTGGTAGGACGTTACGTTTGTTTGAGGAGAACATTTTAGAGCAGCGAATGTCTAAAAAACCTCGAAGTGCCTGAACTTCCTAAAACAACGATTAAACTGTGGATGAAAGAAGCTACAGTTATACCCCCAAATTACGTAGGAATTATTGATGCTTACAGTGATTTTCAAATTGAAAATAACATTTACATTGAAAACAGCGCAAACAAATTTTGGTGCCGTAATACCGAACTTTTGAGAAAAATGATCGCATAACGAGAGGAGAAATTTGTGTTGAAGTGCATGACTGTTCTATAAGAGAAAATGAGAAGACATCGGAGGATGTTATGAGTACATATATGGAGAATTTTGATGTTAGTAAAATTTGTATTGGTAAAAATTTGAGCAACGAAGGTAAGTCGAAATTTTAAAAACTCATTTTAAGAAATCAAAGTTGTTTCGCATTTAATATGAGTGAATTGGGTCTTACTGACAAGGTGGAATTTGCAATAGATGATAAACCAATTACTTTTCGCCCCTATCGTTTGAGTCATAGAGAGCGAGAGTTTGTTAGAAATTAAATGGAGGAAATGAAGCGGGCGAGAGTAATTTGTGATTCAGAGTCATGTTACGCGAGTCCAATTTTAATTGTGAGTAAGAAAAACGGAGAGAAGCGAATATAACACCCGATGGCCATTTTGAGTTTTTGCGAATGCCGTTCGGCGTTTGTAATGGGCCTGCAGTTTTTCAGAATACCATAAACAAAATTCTTGGTTCACTACGATTTACAATAGCTCTAGCTTATTTCGATGATATTTTAATTCCATCAGACAATGAACAAGAAGGTATAGAAAATCTAGAGACAATTTTACATGTTCTTTAAAATGCAAATTTGAAATTAAATTTATCAAAATGTAAATTTTTATTTAACAAAACTGATTAGTTGGGATTTGAAATTGAAAATGGTACTGTCAGACCTTCGGAGTCCAAATTAAAATGTGTCGCTCATTTTCCAACTCCAACTAACGTTCATAAAGTAAGACAATTATTGGGCTTAGCGAGTTATTTTCGCCAATTTATAAAAGATTTCGGTGTGATTGCGAAACCACTCACTCAACTAACACATACAAACTCTAATTGGATTTGGACAAATAAAGAAAAGGATGCACTTAAACCATTAAAAGACAAATTGACGCAGAGGCCCACTCTCTCAGTGTACTCTCCAAGTGCACACCGACGTATCACAGGTCGGTTTTGGTGGAATTTTGTTACAAGAACAACATGATAATAAATTGCATCCAGTAGCATATGCGAGCAAACAAACTACGCCAGAAGAATATAAATACCATTCAACAGAATTGGAAACCTTAGCTGTTGTTTGGACGCTAGAAAAATTTAGAGTTTATTTAATTGGAATTAACTTCACAATCGTGACCGACTGTAATGCCGTAGGAAGCGCACTTTCAAAAAAAGATGTTATACCAAGAATAGGTCGCTGGTGGTTACGACTGCAAGAATTTCAATTTGATATTATTCATCGTCCAGGGAGTCATATGAACTATGTTGACTCGCTCAGTCGTAATCCCTATGAAAACTCTGAACAAAGCGAAACAGTTGCAGACATATCCGTGCTTTACAACACTATTGACGAATTAGACTGGTTGCCTATATTACAACTCTCTGACTCAAAATTGAAATGTATTGCAGAATCTTTACAAAAATGCTCAGAATTAGATTCATTTGACCAAAACGTTCGTGAAAATTTTGTAATGAAAAGAAATAAAATTTATCGAAAAATCGATGGTAAACTAAAACTGTATGTTCCCGATAAAGCTCGATGGAGAATCGTAAATACATACCATGATAAATACGCTCATATTGGATTAGGCAAAATGGTTGCAAAAATTAAAGAATATTATTGGTTTCCAAGATTAAAAAGATAAGTGAAAAATTATATTGGCTCATATGCTGACTGTTCGTATAATAAATTACCTGGTGGCAGAAAACCTTGACTACTTCACCATATTGATAAAATCGGCGTTCCATTTCACATTGTACATTTGGACCATCTGGGCCCATTTATGAGAAGTAGCAAGGGAAATACATATATACTCGCGGCAATAGATGGATTTACAAAATATTGTATTTTAAAAGCGGTCCGTAATACAAAGTCGAGCACAACTGTTAATGCAGTAGAGAAAATAATTTATTTATTTGGCGCACCAAAAAGATTTATTACAGACTTAGGTACATCATTTACCGGAACAAATTTTGAGAAATTTTGTAAGTATAGAAATATTATACATATAAGGACTGCGTCGAATAAAATTGTCCGTTACATATCTTCCCATAATGTGCTATTGCAAGATTCAAATTAAAAAAATTTGAGCATAGTAGAAAATAATTTGTGTCAGTTATAGTCAATACAAAATTTATTTAACGCGAATATGGCAAACGAAGTGGAAGTGCGAGAAAATATAATTAAAAATTTTCAAAAACAACCTAGTTGGTCTTTAAAAAAATTGCCAAGGAGGTAGGGGCTAACCCTAAGTCCATTTCTCGCGTTATCAACCGCTTTAAGGAAGACCTGAGTATTGATCGGAAGAAAGGTTCTGGTAAAAAAAGGCCCACATGATCGTGAAAGGTCGCATATCCGGAAGGAAATTGGCGAGAAAAGCGGATTGCTCAGAATATTTCGTGCGCAGGACTAAGAAAGAAGCTGGGCTGAAGACGTACAAGGTTCAAAAAGTTCCGGATAGAAATGCCGTCAAGAATGAAACCGCAAAACAACGAGCTAATAAGCTGAACCAAGATTTTTTTAAAAAATTCGATTGCTGCATAATAGACGACGAAACTTATGTTTTAGCGGACTTTTCTCAGCTACCTGGGCAGGAATTTTATACAGCCGATTCTCGAGGAAATGTCGCTGAAAAATTCAAATAAAAAAAATCACAAAATTCCCAAAGAAATTCCTTCTTTGGCAGACAATTTGGTGTTGTGGAAAAAGGAGTAGCTCATTCGTGACATCGGGTACAATTAATAGCGAAATATATGTGAAGGAATGCTTGCAAAAGAGATTGCTTCCATTTTTACGCCAACATGAAGTGTCCACATTTTTTTGGCCTGACCTCGCTTCATGTCACTACAGCAAAACGGCCTTAGAGTGGATCCAACAAAATGCAGTGATTTTAGTGCCTAGAGAAGCCAATCCACCAAACTGTCCAGAACTCAGGCCGATTGAGAGATACTGGGCTTTAGTAAAAAGGGAGATGAAGACAACAAAAAAAGTGGCCAAAGACCTTCAGGACTTTAAAAGAAAGTGGTCTTCAGCAGCTGTGAGGGTGTCGGACACTACCATTACAACATTAATGGTAGGGGTTCCGGAAAAATTAAGGGCCCTATTATGATTAGCGAAGCGAATGGTTTTGGCGAAGCGAACGTCCAAAAAGCTATTACGGTTACATTCGCCAGACTTCATTCGCCAAAAAACGGGAAAAGTTAAGCGAACGTAAAAAAACATGCAACACTCAACCGATTTTCATTCGCTTCAAGTGTCAAAATCAAGCGAATCAACAGTTCATGTGACGAATCGGCGAACGTATCTTTATCTATTGTTTATCAGTTTTTCTTTTGATTTTTATTTTTTTTTTCTTTTGTGCTTTTGTTTATTAGGCTTTTTCTGATTTTCAATTTATCTTATCCTTTAGTTTTTATAGAAGGATGTCTATTATTTTGAGTTTTTTGTTACCTAACTAATAAACGTAAAAAAAACAATTTTTTTCACACTTTTTATTTTGATTTTAAACTTAACACTAATAAAAGAAATGTCTGGAACTGCTCCGACTGCTGCTGGGGATGCAGCTTGGTTCATCGCACGAAGTTATTTGTGCCACAGATGAATGCTTCGGAGGAGAGACCACCATCACTGTAACTTATTGTAGTCTTCCTCCTCGTCGTCGCTCCAGCTTTCTGCACATCGCATTGGCTTCTGTTTAACACGCTCTTCTTTGATTGCGTTGGGCCCATCGTTTTTTTGGAACATTTTTATTACTTTTCTAAACAAGTATATTCACATCAGCTGTTTTGAAACTCTAGGGTTTCTTTAAATTAAAATAAAAAAAAGTATTGCTCCAAATAAAAAAACTACTTTTTTTAATAAAAAGTATTTATTTTTATGTAAAAATAATTCCAATATTAACATTTAAAAACATATTTTACTGTACATTTTAACTAATTTGAATTGTTCCGAAGTTTATTTGGATACTTTTTAATCTTTTATAGACAAAAAATAACAAAAAACCGAAAAAGTATTATTGTTCTAAATCGAGTTAACGTTTTTTAAACCATAAATAAATTGTAAGTGTTGCTCACTTTTAAAACCATAAAAATTAGAACATTCGCCAGTTCATTCGCCAAATTGCGTTCGCTTCGCCAATGCGTTCGCTTCGCCAAGTACATTCGCTTCGCTAATCATAATAGGCCCCTAAAACATTTTATTAAAAAATATTAATTTCTGGTTTTTTATATTTTTTTTTAAATCTAAAAATAATTTGCAAAATAAAATATTTTATTCTATAAAAATTCGATTACTAGATTTCTAGATTTTTTCATTTTTGTAGCGGATCATTTTATTCGACGCAGTCAGCAACTCCCAGAGCCAACAACCAAGTTGAAAGATTAAATAGAAGTATAACACCGATGATCGCCACAATGAGCAAGAAAGCGAACAGCAAAGATTGGGATACTTTTGTACGAGTAGCACAGTTTAGCCTGAACAACACGTATCATCGCGCAATTAAAACAATTCCATTTAAACTGTTATTTAATTATATTCCACGAAATATTGATGGCTGCCTAATAGAAGAAGTGTTCGAGAGTCCTTAAACATCACTCATCAAGATATCGAAAAACAACGCGAAGAAGCATTAGCTAATATCATTGCAGATCAACAAAAAATTCGATTCGGCAAAAAGAGATGCCATGCTCAAATATATTTTCCGGGGGATGCTGTTATTATAAAACGAATCACGCTTCCAACACAAGGGGAATCATCGAAAATATTACCGCACTACAAAGGCCCATATATAATTACAGAAGTTTTACCGAATGATCGCTACAGAAATTCCGATATTCCTGGTCTACAAAGAACATCTAAATTTTACCAAGGAGTGGCAGCCGTAGATCAAATTAAAAGAATTATGTTACCAGATGAAGAGTCATTACGCAATGATGATGTGCCAATTTTAACTGAGGATCCATCATTTCAACATAACAGTGACGTACCAGCTGCTGCTGAGGATCCACTGTCCGATGACGACGCATCCCTAGAAGAAGATATACCCAGAAGAAGTAGACGACGATAAATTACGCGGCGATAAATCGAGGGCGATTCTCTTCCAGGATGGCCGAATGTTATCGCACACGTTGCTTTGGTTATAGTACCCTGTATTGATATTAGTATTTAGTTCTTTTCTCTAAAATGTATAACTGTTAATATGTGTATTACTTATATGCAATAGCCTCTCAGGCAACATCTATTTAAACATTTGACTCAGTCTTGTAATGTTAATTGTTGAAGTAACATGTCATTTAATAAAGAGCGCATTAATTAAGTAATAAACCGAGTAAAATCAGTCGTTTAACAGAATGAAACTAATAATTTAGATTACTTATATACCTACGATGTATGTGCGAAATTGGCAAGATCGGTCCATTGTGACCTGTGATCTGACCATTTATATTCAAATAACTCATTTAAAATTTACATCTGCAGTTCAATTTTACTGTATACGTCTTAGGTAAACTTTTTTGGTCAAATATATATTGACTTCATGCTCAAATACATGGAAATAATGTTTTCCCGCGAAACGACTTGTGGTTCGCAAAAAAAAATCGAAATTCGGTACACCTACCCATTTGTAAATATTGGTATCAAATGAATAGAAATTCTATAGCGATTGAAAGATTATAGTTATTTTCAGGATTCGTATACCCTGGTGACCTATATAACACTTTGAATGGTAACCATACATATGTGTAGGGTATTTATAGACGGCTTAGACAGACTATAATTTGGATAATCCTAACTATCATAATAACACCTACTATAAAATGTCCCTACTTTTAAATTTCCCATGTTCGAACCTTCCCAACTGGTTTATTTTTTTTAATAGTTTAAAGTTCATAAATACCATGCATTTTTTCATAAATATTATGAAAGCATTATGAACTTTTTCATTACGGTTTTATGAACGATCATAAATTGGATGAATTTGGTCATTAGTTGAGTAATAATGAAAAATTCAAATTCGGCATTAAACTGTGTAGGTCCCACCACTTTGATAACACGCACAGCTCAAATGGTGAGAGAAATCGTGGTAAGTTCTCCAGAGGACTGTAGCGCCAAACTATTATTTTATTAAGAAGAATGTTTTTTTTATTAAACATAATATAGATGATGAATTATAATTTTTTTAATAAATTTTATATTTTATTGTATATGTCTTCTGGTGAAAAAGAATACGTCATTCGATGATAGTGTTTCACATGTAAAACATTTCATCAAATCTTATTTAAAATCTTTTTAATTATATATAGGTATACAATTTTTATACTCTACACTAAGAGTGAAAGGGTATAGTCAGTTTGGTACGCCGTTTGTAACGCCCAGAAGGAAGCATCTCCGGTATGGAAAAGTATATATATTCTTGATCAGAATGACCTCCTGAGTCGATTTAGCGATGTCCGTCCGTGTGTCTGTCCGTCTGTCTATTGAAATCCCTACTACTTAAAAATTGAAAAGTTAGATGAATAAAACTCATAATTTAGATTACTTATATACCTACGCTGTATGTGCGAGATCGGTCCATTGTGACCTGTGATCTGACCATTTATATTCAAATAACTCATATAAAATTTGCATCTACTGTTCAATTTTACTGCATAGGTGCTTAGGTAAACTTTTTGGTCAAATATATTTTGACTTCATGCTCAAATACTTCATGCGGCTTAGACCGACTATAATTTTGATAATCCTAACTATCATAATAACACCTACTATAAATTGCCCCTACTTTAAAATTTCCAAACCGGTTTAAATTATTAAGGCCACAGGGGCAGATAGAATGCGGCCATGTGTAAAAGTATGAAAAGACAGAGAAAGCAAGTGAATCTACTACACACAATCTATAAATAATTGCAGTTTTCGCGTATTTTTGCATTTATTTATGACCATCTGATTTATAAAAATATTTTTTAATTAATTGGGAAGGTAATTGCAATATTGTTGTCCATTTAAACCTTTTTAAAACATTAAAACCTTCTCCTACGGCACAAGTTCTTTACAGTCATGACAGGGGCCATATCGCAATGTGATTTGTGGAGAGGGACTTAGTAAAATTTGATTTTTATGAATACATGGACTTACGTCAGTTTTGATAAAATCATGAATATTTAAGTAAGCTAATCTATTTAGTCACTAATCTTAATACAATACGCTTGTATGATGGATTAAGGTATATATTTACTATAACCTTAAAAATTTTGAAAAGTGGACTTAGGCACGTAAATGAACACAGGGCTGCCCGAGATATCTCGATCACTCAGATTCCACGTTAGTGGGGCGCAGAAAATAATTTTGTTTGGACAATCAACCCTTACCCAACCAACATATTTTTTATAGGATTGAAATCAAAACTTAATAGCAATTATGAATTAAATAATAATAATAATTTAGCGCTACAGTCCTGTATAGAACTTCGGCCGAGCTCTCTCACCTTTTAAGCTGTGCGTGTTATATTTGTACTCAAATTGGTTTGAATTAGATTAAGTAAATTAATTTTTTAATTTACACCTTTATTACAATTATTTTACTGTTCGATAGATTTGTTAATTGTGGCATTATTATACAATATTGTATTCTGCGCTGTAGATTACTTTTTCTTTGCATTGCATTTTGACCGATTTTATATTATATTATATATTTTTTTGGGAAATTTGAAAAATTGTATCAAATACCAAAAAATTGCCAGTATTAATTCATGATATTCAAGTTATTTAAATAATAAAAGATAACTCCATAGAGAATATTTGAAAAATATAACAACATAAACCATGAAAAGTTGCGATTTCCCACTATGCCCCAAGTCCTCCTCCTAAATATTTTATAAAAACAATTTGTAGTCGAACAGTTTTAAGCAAAATTTAGAAATTATTTTGGATTAATAAAAAATAGCATTGCATTAATTTAATGAAGAAAGAATATGATTTATCATTCGCTTGATTTTGACATTCAAAGCGAATTCAATTTAGGTGAAGAGCTAGCAATGTAGAATGTTTTTACGAATTTATAGTATTATTGTATACAAATGAATTTATGGGCCCTTTTCAGATAATGTGGAATTTATTACTGCAGCCCTGTGTCATGTACTAACAATATTTTCAATCACTACTTGATTTTTTTATTTTCTTACCGTTTCAACTCAAATATATTATTTGTATTAATATTGTGAATAAATGCTTTCCCAATAAACACAGATACGGACTGAAACGTAAAAACGGTTGTGAGAACGGGTATGCCCGTTATTGCGGTGACATTACGGCACAATATTACGTGTTAAATACTGGTCTAGCCGTAAATACGGTAGTTGATACGGATATTAATTTTACGTACAAAAACCGGCACCGTTCCGGCCACGTAATTACAGTACAAAAACGCCTGTTACCGTAAATACGATTAAAAATAAAAAAAAAACGATTTTACGTGCGAAGTACGGCAACGTTACGTGCACGTAATTACGGCTCAGAAACGGCAGCTACCGTAAATACTGCTTAAAATACGCACAACCATTTTTAAGTGTAAAAAACGGTAACTTTACGGCTTTACTTAATTTAAAGAAATATTTGTATAACTATAATGCCTGGGTTTTTTATTCTTCATGATTGAAATATATTTTAATTTCGTGCCGTATTTACGTTCCTTTTACGTGCCTTTTATACGGTCCGTTTAGTGCAGTAATTAAGTTCCCTTTACGTTCCGTTTACGGGCCGTATTTACGTGCCTTTTACGTTCATTCATTGCTTAAAAGTACCGTAAAAAAGTTCCGTTTTCGGCCGTAAATACGTTCACGTATTCACGTTTTATTGCCGTACCTACGGGCCATTTCCGGAATGGGCCGTATTTTAAATTTCATTTCATATGTAAAACGTGTTTTTTTACGTTCCGTAAACAGTGTTTATGCCCGTAAATACGGAACGTGTACGGCACGTTTACGTGCCTTTTGGTTTATTGGGTTGTGAAAAATGAGTCTGATAGCGTAGTGGTGAAAACTCGGGACTTATAACCCGGAAATGTCGGTTCAAACCCCACCATGTATATATATATATATATATATATATATATTTTTTTTTTTTTTGCATATTTTTTAACATGCTTTTTACTTTTATAGAAGGTAATGTTGTTGCATGCACGTCTAATATTGTTGAAAACAGTATTAAATCGATTATTTTTTAAGAAAAATGTATATATGATATTTTTTTATATATGTTTAATTTATTGGTAAAAAATGCAGAGATTTTTTTTGTACAATATTGCGTTTTATTTATTGCTTATATATTCCAGAAATATTGAATGCGCAATATAAAATAATGAAATGTAGCAATATTACTGCAAGATTGCAGCAACAGTTTGTGCTGTAGGTTTTGATGTTAGACGTGCATTTCACTTCAGCATCCGGCGATGACTATAATCAGACTATACAGAAATCGTCTCATACATAACTGTCAACATAAAAGATAAGGAAACAGAACGCGTTTGTTAACCGTCAAGGCCCACGGTTTTGAGTTATTTACATGTTCGAACCCATCGATCTCATTTTCGTGATCAATGAATGCTTTGAGTTGTCCATAAATGATGAAAAGAAGCGCAGAGTATAAAGCGCAAAGAGTATTGAGTATTAATATCAAAGATGGCAAGCTTAATTAACTATTATTTTAAAATCAACGTTTACTTATCAATACAAATTGTTAAATATGAGTTCGTCAATAACTTTACCAATAATTCATCGTAAACTAGTTACTAAATTCCCCCACTACATGTATGGAATTTTGTGTTGAAATTGTTTGGTGCTAGGCGTGTACCCCTAAAAATCACAAAAATGCAAGAACTAACCAAAACAAAAATAAAACCTCAAGGTCACGTGATACCCTTTAAAAATGAAAAAAAATTATTGTTTTTTTTAACCAATGGAACGTTACATTTTTTTTGCTTTGGCCGGTAAATTGTAGTTCAGATCAAAACACTATAGTGGTCTAAGACCCAAAAGTAATAAAAAGTATGTGTGCCGATTTTTTTTGTTAATTCTCCCAATATTTGTTTCTTTTGTAAAGTTTACGAATGGGTCATTTTATTAATAACTGTGCAACATATACGGTGAACTTTGGTCTTGGTTGTATAATACAAAATAGATAGTTTATACTATTTTTCATGATCATCTTTTGTCCGAGATGATATTATACCGTGCGCGTAGTGACTTATTTTTTAATGCAGAATTAGTGGCAATCGTCATGTTTCTAAATGAAAATATAATTTATTCCGTAAATATTACAATAATCCGCTGTAAACATATAACACAAAATAAATACTTTTTTCATATATATAAAATGACAGACAAATCTTACTAACCAAATGCACTATTTTTTCAGGTAAAGTCAATCTAATATTCATGAATTTGTTGTTTCTTAGACGAAACTGTTCATAATATCGAATTATATTTATGTTGCGTTCCTTAATTTCAACGAGTTATTTGCAGTTCACTTAATGTTTGAAGAATAAGAAATTAACTAAAAATGCAATGATTCACTATCATTGAGGAATGAACTCAGAGAACGAGTGAATGAAACAAAAGTACAGTTGGAATGAAAATGGATATGGTCCACGTTCTGATCGGAATCAATGATAGTTGAAACACTACACACACAAATGGTATCTTCCAATTACGTTGTCATACTACGCGGCAGAGTGAGACAATTGCATAGTACATTAACCTTGTATTGGTAAAAAAAATAACACAAATTGTAAATACATATATGAGAATCTCGACCGCAGCCATATCAAAACAATAAAATATTGTATATTAAAGAAAATTGAATCCATCCATTATTATTCCATCTGATATCCGTCACTATAAGATGTTTTATTCAATAACTAAGCTGAGACTCCAATACACATGAAAATTCAACTCAACTGTTTCAAATTTCATGTACACTTTTTTTAGTTATTGATCGTTCACAATTTTTTTTATTAAGTTTCACTTCAAAATATGAATTGTTTGTTCCATAATTACCTACAAACGTAAAATGTCAAACAATTTTCCGCAAGTAATTTCTATGTAATCGCGACTAAAGAACATGGCAGTCAACGACGTACTATTTGTAAGCAGTGTTGTCACTTTAGCACAATTTTGATAAAAATACCAGTTTTTTCGGAACTTTTAGATTTCTACTATTTCTACTACGGAGTGTTCAAAATCTACCTTTTTTTAAGTTATTTAAAAATTCTAATGTTATTCCCAAAAAATATCAAACTCAAATTTATAAATTGAAAGAAACAACCGTTAGTTTACAAATGAATTCTAGGCAAACATTGAAGCTCCAATATGTGCGTTTTACTAACTGATTTTATGATCCTGAATTTCCCTTAAAAAATCTCAACACGTATACTTATTAAACAAAATGCGTCTTTCAAATAGATCGTTATAAAAATGATCTGTTTAGAATGAATTTGCCTATAAGGTGATCTTTTGATATAAAATAAGTCATAATTCATTTATTTGCAAAAAAAAAGTAAATGTTATTTTTATATTTCACATTAAATTTTCAACACAATTACCTGAGCTTGAGCCTAACTGGAATCTATGCATTTATTGTTTTGTTAAAGAAAAATATATAATTTGTTCAATTATACAATTCAATTTTTTTAATAATATAACGGTAATTTTTTATTCATCAAATTAGTCAAATATATATAAAGAATATTTTAAAAAATCTACATTTATCTTATTTTCAAAAATATAATAAGCTACCATTATATTGTGGAATCAATCACTATTTTTTTGCCCAATCTACTAATAATTATAATTTTAAACGACAACACTGTTTGCAAGTTACAACGGCTGCATTCAGCGATCTCAACAGCTGCGAGACTGCTCACTAACTAATCGCTCAATTTTATTGAATGCGCCGCTACCTCAGCTGTCAATATACAATGCCCGAAATTTGTCAAATGTTACGAGAAAAATATCTTTTTGGAATACAAATGATTGACCGGAAGGTGCCTTTTTGATTTGTCTGAATGATGTCTAAATGGTATACATTAAGATGCCTCAAAGTTATTGTTTAAAAGACGTCTTTTCATCAGCTGCAATGTAACCGGTTTAAGTCACCATAAAGTATGACGTCAAAAAATTTTCTTTCTGCCAAATTTCCAATCTGTCATTTTTTTACAGATATTTAAACTAAAACCTTTTTTTATTTTCTAATTAATATTTAACAATCTTATTACAAATCGAACTGATCATGGCGATTATTGCCCTCTGAATTGTTTTGTTGACCAGTGGTTGATTGGAGAATAGTTTGTTAATAAAATTCATGACCGCTTGCCACCCACATTCTCCTGCGGTTGACCGGCTCCGCAGTAGTATGCATGTCTGAAGTTGAAGACAGTTACTATGCTGAGAATGTCAATAAAAAAATTTAAAAAATAGAACAATTAATTGTCAATTTAAACTTTATTGTTTTTTGCACTTTAATTTGTCCAATTTATTAAAATTTCACACCACAAATTGACTTTTTCACTTTTCTTATGCACTGCGGAGTTCTTCTGGAGCCCATAGCCAGTGTTGTGTATCATAATCGTAGAGTTCACAGCTTACATATGATCCACTGTTGTGTATCATAATCGTGGAACTTACAGCGTGCTTATGATCCACAACATAACATAACCAGTACATTTTTCTTTATGACATACTTTTAGGGTTAAGCATTATGCATGTTAAACACAAACAGCATTTAATTGTCTTGGCGCACACAGCTTAACATAGCACAGGTATACACGCCCACGTTAAATAGGTCACTCAGATAAACGCTGACTTAGTTATTTTAGAATGATGAAAGTACTCAATTTATTGTGAAATTATAAATACGCTGACTAAGTTATTTTAGCATGATGAAATTACTCAATTTATTGTGAAATTATAAGAATACAAGGTGTTAAGTAGAAGTTAAGTATAGACTAAGAATCAATTGTTTTCGATAAGCTGAACTGTCTACAAATAAGTGTTAAGTATAAATGTAACCAACTTTTAAAGCGAAATAAAGTGTCTTGAAGTAAAAAAGACTCGGTTGTTTTAAATAATATAACGAAAGTAAAAAGGACTCAGTAAGTATAAATAGGATCAAGTTAAAGTCCTAGTAGAAGGACTTTTAACATAGAACATTTTGGCTCAGCCGGTTTTCGGACCATACATCAACTCCCAAGGGACGAGAAGGACTGGATGGAGATTAATATTGGAAGAAATAACTATTTTGGATCATGGAAAATATTTTTTGTATTTGTAAGTATTGTGAAAAATAGTGGAAACAAAAAATATGTGCGGTAAAAAAAAAAAAATTATGAATTTGTGATATAGAACAAAAGAAATATTTGAGAATTTTAATAAGCAAAAAATAATGGAATTATGAAAATTGACATTTGTAAAAATAAAATAAAGAACAATTGAAAATTTTGAAATAAATTGTGGAATAAAATAAACTTTTAATAAAACTGTGAAATAAAATTGTGAAATGAATTACATAAATTATAAAACTTTATAAATCAGGAAATTAAATAAGTAAACTAATTTTTTTTTATTAAATTGATTAATTGATATATTGAAGAACATTTTTAAAGTAATTGTGAAACATTATAAATTAGTTTGGACATTTAATAATAATGATTAATAAATTTGTAAATTTAAATAAATTGAATAAAATAAGAATTTTGATACAGCAATGTTTTTATAATGTCGCGAAATTAATTAAAGAACAAAACTGGAAAATTAAAAAAAAAAAATAAATTGAACAAATAAGTTAATTTAGGATTCATAAATAATATGTTGATATGATTTTGAAATATAGATTAAAAAAGTTAAATAATGAAACCTAAAATGTGATAAATAAGGTAGTTAAAAATTTAATAGATAAATGAAATAATGGTTAAAAGTTGATTTAATATGAAACTAGTAAAAACAAAATAAATAATTTATTTAAGAAAGGTATAGTTAATTATATGATTAAGTAAATGGAAAAATAAGAAACACTAATAATGGGTACTGAAAATGTATTGAAACGCGTTCATTACGTTGTTCCTTACTTTTCTGGGGCAGAATCTCCATTATTAGAAACAGAATTATATAAATTTATTGAATTTTGTGAAACAGCTAAGCTTAAAATTAAGGAATCAGATAATGAGGAATTTATTAAATGCGTTAAGTTACGTTTGGAGGGAGATGCCTATAAATTAGTAAGGACAAAACAGTTTCAAAAAATAGATGAATTATACGAGTTGTTAAAAAATACGTACTTAAATGAAATTTCTTTAGAATTAGTACTAGAAGAGATTAAAAAGGCTTATCAAAATAGTAACGAGAGTTTGAGAATGTTTGGTAGACGATTAGATGAGTTGCAATCCATGGCTTTGGAAATTGCAAGTAAACAATACAGTAAAAAGATAAGTGAGGATGAAGTATTCAGATTAAAATTACAGAGCTCAGTGTTGATCTCATTTAAAGTAGGGGTGAAGGATCCAACTATAAAGGTTGTATTGTTGGGTAGTAAGTCAGAAACATTAGATGCATTGTTAGAAGAAGCTTTAAATGTACAGGCTGTTATGCAGCGAAGTCCAAGATCGGAAGAGGATGAATATAATTATATGGAAAAAACACAGTCAAGCGTTATATCGGAAAATAAATTGCAACAAATAAATAATGAAAGCAACTATAAAAGAAGTGTTCCAACATGTTCATTTTGTAGTAAATTGGGGCATACTAGGGATGAATGTATTATTAGAAAAAATACGCCTTTCTGCTACGAATGTGGAACTTATGGTCACGAATCTAATTGGATATGTGCGAATAATAATAGTAATATAAGACAGAAAGAGTTAGGAATTGTAGATAAGACGTCGGAGGAGACTGTGATCAAATTTACTACTCCATTGCATTTCCATAGAACAGAGGAGACCAATGAATTAAAATATTAGGAAGAAGAAGGTGATCGCATAATATGCAGTGGGCATGGGGATAGCTTGGGTTTATCTAATGTAAGTGACGTTTTCATTGAAGTACCTTGCGAGGCAGCTAAAAATGGAAGACTTATTTTACTGGTAGACTCAGGAGCTGATGCCAGTATAGTAAAAGAAAATGCAATGACAAATTTGCCAGACTTTAACGAAAATATACAAAAGGATTTAAAAGGAGCTTTTGGTGGGTGTGTTAGAACATTAGGTTCCACCAAAGTCCAACATAGGAACATAGGGCGCTTAAGTTTATTGCTACATGTAGTGTCACTTAAACAAGGTGTACCAGCTGATGGAATAATCGGACGTGACAATTTATGGAATCGATCTGTAATAAATGCGATAGACAAAACAATAACATTCTTTGATAAACATAAAAACCATATTATAAAAGTACCAATGAAATCGCAGACAGAAATACAAAATATTTTTTACAATCAACAAATTAAAATTCAAGCGAGAACCGCAAAGATAGTATCATTACGTTTAAAAACAAAAATTCCAATAGTGTTAATACATAAACAAGAAATTTTTCCAGGAGTATATTTGGGCGAAAGCATATCGAATGTTAGCAAAAATAGAGTTTATGTTTCAGTTTTAAATGCTACGGAAACAGAAATTATAATAGACAGTACTTTTAAACCAAAATTTTCGAATTTTAATCAGTATAAAGAATCGGATACCAATAATTCTACAATAAATAGCATAAATTCAGTAAACATTACAAACAGAATTAATAAATTATTAGAAGAAATGAAAATTGATGAAGACGAAATCACATCTTTACAAAATATGTGTGTTTCGTATAACGATGTTTTTCATTTAGACGGCGATGAATTAACATACACGCCAGCGCTTAAACATGAAATAGCAACACAGTGGAACCAGCCACCGATAAACCAAAAGCAATACAAATTGCCACACACTCATAGAGATGAAATCAACAGACAGGTTAATAAAATGTTGGATGACGGCATTATATCGCCAATCACACCCTGGAATTCACCGATGTTGTTGGTTCCTAAAAAGAGCGGCAAGGACGGTAACAAAAAGTGGAGGCTAGTAATAGATTTCCGTAAATTGAACGACGTGACAATAAAACAAGTATTTCCGATTCCTCGAATCGACGAAATATTAGACCAATTAGGTCACAGTCGCTATTTTTCAACTTTAGACTTGGCAAGTGGTTATCATCAGGTACTAGTTGAAGGGGATAAGGATAAAACAGCTTTTAGTACAGGACTGGGTCATTTCGAATTTAACAGAATGCCATTTGGCTTAACAGGTGCACCAGCTACCTTCCAAAGAATAATGAACCACATATTAACAGGTTTACAGGGTATAGATTGCTTTGTTTATCTTGATGATATAGTGGTGTACGGAAAAAATTTAGCTGAACATGAGCTTAGGCTGAGTAGAGTATTGCAGAAATTAAGGGAACACAATCTAAAATTAAATACAGAAAAATGTCAGTTTTTGCGTCGCGAAGTTGTCTATTTAGGACATAAATGTACGGAGCTAGGTGCCCTGCCAGATCCCTCTAAGGTTGAATGCGTAAAAAATATTCCGGTGCCGAGAAATAAAAAAGAAGTGCAAGCGTTTTTGGGATTAATTAATTATTACAGAAAATTTATAAGCAATATGGCAAAATTATCATTATCAATAAATAAATTACTTAGAAAAGATGTTAAATTCACTTGGACAGACGATTGTCAAAGTTCATTTATTAAATTAAAAGAATCAATAATTTCACCACCCATTCTCGCATATCCAGATTTTACCAAACCTTTTTTACTTATAACAGATGCAAGTAACGAAGCAATAGGTGCGGTACTGTCACAAGGCAAAGTAGGGAGCGACCGACCAATAGCATTTGCTAGTAGGGCATTAAATGGAGCAGAAAAAAATTACTCCACCATTGAAAAGGAATTTTTAGCTATAGTCTGGGCAACGAAAAATTTTAGAGCTTATCTTCTAGGCCGACATTTTCAAATTTATACAGATCATCAACCATTACGTAGCACAGCAAATCTTAAAGATCAGACATCAAGGTTAGCCCGTTTCAGGCATAAATTATCAGAATATGATTACGAAATATCTTACAAACCAGGTAAACAGAATTTGAATGCAGATGCTTTAAGTAGAATTCCACATCCAGAACCAGATATTACTGCGGTCCAAACACGGTCTAAGACCACACAGAATAAATTAGATAATCAAATTTCAAAAACCAAAAAACAAGTGAGCACGCCAGTACTGGATGAAATAACAACAGACACCAAGAACGAATTAAACTCAAGTCTTCTATTAACTGATCCAGAGGAAATTAAAACTGTTATAAAAGACTTTCATGACTCAGCATTAGGAGGTCACCAGGGCGCAGTGAAAACATATTTTAGAATCAGAAAACAATTTAAGTGGAAAGGTATGCAGAAACAAATAAAAGATTACGTTAAGAATTGTCAAAAATGCCAAGTAAATAAAAGTTCTAGGCTTACTAAAATGCCAATGGTTTTAACTGATACGCCTGTACGACCATTCGATAAAGTATACATGGGTCTTGTTGGTATTTTACCGGAAACTTATCTGGAAATAAATATATATTAACTTTTCAAGATGATTTTTCAAAATATATGTGCTGCGTAGCTATCCCAGACGCAGAAGCAAGCACTGTAGCAAAAGCATTTTACGACGAAATTATTACAAGACATAACATACCAAAAGTATTGATAACCGACAATGGTTCGAATTTTGTTTCAAAATTATTTTCGGACACGTGTAAATTGTTAGGAATTAAAAAGTTACATATTACGCCATATCATCCACAGGCCAACGGCTCTTTGGAACAAAGCCACCGACCATTAGCAGAGTATTTACGAAGTTTTGCGAAAGAGGATGGATCAAACTGGGACCAGTGATTAAATACAGCAATGCATGTACACAATAATACAATGCATATGTCCACCGGGCAAACGCCTTTCCGTACTTTATACGGTTACGATTTTGAAATGCCAACCAATCTAAAACGCAAATGCTCACCAGTATATAATACCGATGATAGCAACAAGCTATTAAAATACCAAATTCAACGCACACACGAAATCGTACGACAGAATCAAGCCAGAGCCAAAGAAAAATCTAAGCAAAGCTATGATAGCTCATTACACCCAATAACATTCAAAGTAGGCGATAAAATTTTACTAAAAAATCAAAATAGGAAAAATAAATTTTCACCAGTTTGGGTGGGACCCTATGAGGTTCTTTCAATAAAAAGCCCTGTAACGACTGAGATTTGTATCAAGGGTAAAGCGAAAAAATTTCATAATAATTTGTTAAAAGCATACAACAGTATAGTTTAAATAAACACTGTAGAATTAAATAAACACTGTCTGCAACAAGAACCAATAATTTTTAACATCATTAGTTAACGTCAAATAGTTAGTGCAGGACAGAATAGCTAAGTATTACATATTGAGAATGACTGGTATTGCTTCGTGTACTAACGAATTTAAAACTACAAAAGAAAAGAATAGAGAAAAACCATAATTTTTTTTAAATATAGATATTAAATAAATTAATTTTAAATAATTTATAAAATCCAAAAAATTTAATGTAATATTGCCAAAATACAAATCGCAGAGAAAATAGCTATGTATTAATTGAAGATGACTAGCATTGAATATAAACAAATAACAAAATCAAGTTATTATTTGAGGTACGAATTTGCAAGGTATAAAAATTACGTTGTCATTAAAATTGCGATAGGTCAGTACCTACCTCAGTGGCATTTTAAACATACATGTTCATTGTGCATAGAGCGCAATGCTCCCAGCTCATATTAATATAGAAGGCTTGAACATATTCATATGCCAACCGATTAAATGCACTTCAGCACTTTACAGGCAGAAGCCAATAACGTACTGGAACTGAAACGAGATACGGTAGTGCAGCGACAAAACTGCCTAATATTTTTTATCATTAACAGAATTTTCATTCATGAAACTAAATATATTAATGCAGATATGCATTAATATAGCAAACTAACAAACTAACAAACGTTTTACATTCATCATTACACGGTAATGAAAATAAATAAGTACAATTGAGATGTACAAAACTAAATATTTAACAACTTAATATAGCAAATACATTTATGTAATGCTAAGAGGTCGCGCGCGCTTATTTCTAAAATATTAGTTAGTGCATGAGTAAATAGCTAAGTATTGTTGAATATGACTAGCATTTAACCATGTACTACTGGGATTGTATATACAACATTTTGTATTACAACAATACAGAAACATATTTAAATGTATGTTTCTAAACTAAATCATTTAGTACATGTTAACACATATATTAACTACTATAAATATTTAAAGTATAATTATGGCCAACGCCTTAACAATATGTATTAAGGGGTAAAATGAGAAAGAAAACTACATAAAATTATTAAGGATTCCATTTATATATGTAAAAAAAAAATGGAATTTCGTCTTTTTACAATATGAAATAAAGAGCAAAACTTTAGAATTGTCACACTGGTCCTGATGTTGGCAGCCAAGGAAGCAGTCAACATCACACAGACATCAATTAATGATACAAGATTATTCTTTGAGAAGACAACTGATGCTTTGTTCTACAATGATGAATGGACGATAGTAGCCAAGTTTAAACCGCTACAACTGAACGATTTCCTGGAGCTGACAAACAAATACATAATCACGGCAAACACAATGTGCGAACAAATGAGCACCGGACCCAGCATAAAAAGATCATGTATAGCAGCAACACGGGAAACCACGGCAATAATAGCCACACTACAGAAAAATGAAGAAATAATTAAGCGCACAATAAAGAGTAACCGACAAAAGAGATCACTCAATTTCATTGGCGAAGGACTCAACTGGGCTTTTGGACTGATAAAGAAAGAGAGACTATCTATAAACATCTCAATGACATTGAAGATAATGAACATAAAACATACGAAATTATGAAAAGACAAATTACGGTGATTTCATCAAATTGTAACAAGATAGCAGAACCCTTACTGAATTCCTTGAAGGAAGTCGAAAATCTGCAAAATGTGTTAAACATAACAATAAGAACACAAAAATACATAAATGAAAAAATAAACCAACAAGTTAGTCATTTACTATTCATGATGGATACCATGGAAATTCAATCTACAATTAATGCAAACCTAATCGAAATTCAAGGACAACAGCTGATGGAAATGGCAATCATAGATGATCTATACAAGGGACGATTACACCCGACAATTATAGACCAGAGCGAGTAAGATGAAATGCTGACTAGCCTCACGTTAAGAGGAAAGGCGAAGTGGTTCATACAAAAATCATTCGAAATGCACCGTGCATCAACAGTACGAGTTTTCCCAGACACAGACGGCCTAATAATAGTCATCAAGATGATTTGTTGTTCACATTATATAGAATTTACCCAATACCCACAAATATTAATGAAGAATGGGATGCATTGGTTAAAACAACATATGACTACATATCAGAAGCAGAAGACCGGAGCAAATACATAGGTCTAACGAATAAAGATCACAGCAAATGCATTTTGGTTAGCCAACATACGGACAAAGAAATTACACTATGCAAACGTCCAGGAACCATACTAACAACTAGCAACACACTATGTGAAGTCGCGCTGATTCAACACATAACAGATATTAAAGATACCTGTGAACATGTTGCAATCACAAGGAGTTCTGGCCTAGTAGTTAAACTATAGACACCAAACACATGGTTGTATAAATTCAATACACCAGCCTTTTTCGAAGCAGTTTGTGGGTCAAATATAGCCACATTGACACTATCCGGCCTGGGTTGGATGTCCATAAATGAAGCTTGCAACTTACACAACAAAGAAATGATACTGCCATACGAGTTTACACATCAAAGCATTAGGAATATAACATACAAGAAGGAAGAACATACGGTTATAATAGAAAATTTACAAGGCAATTGGTCATCATTACCATATTCAAATATATTACAAACATCGTTACCGATCTTGGTGTCAGATCACAACAAAATAAGATCAGCATTAAGAGATGGGCATCGTGATTTCGACGAAATATTACTACTATTAACTGATAACCAGGAACGCAAAGAATTACTTAATCGTCAAAATGAAATAACGAAAACCGCAACAATAGATGTAGAAGCGGCTAAGGAAAACCTTGAAATGGTGTCAAATACATTTCCCAGCAAGAAATCCCCACTCGAAAAAATCGGATCATTGCGGAAATCAACAATGCAGAAACCAAACACCACAACACCCATAGCAAGTCAACGAACGAAGTCACATGAAATAGAAGCCAATACGTCAGAAACAACAACAACGCATCGGACTACTACCGCAGAACAGCAGCAGTCAGCAACGAAAACATCGGGACCAGGTTTTTATTATATATAACTGGAAATTACAACCCTTAATTTACTAATATCCATTAAATATTATATAAGTAAAGATCATAACTTCATAACTAATAGAACTTAACGTAATTTATACCACATAAAACAATGTAAAAAGAAAAAACTATTATTCTTTTTAATAATAATTTTCTCTTCAAAAATAATTAAAATAATACAAAAGAAAAAAAAACTATTATTCTTCTTAATAATAATAATTTTTTTCTTTCAATAAGGGGGGAGGTATGTTGTGTATCATAATCGTAGAGTTCACAGCTTACATATGATCCACTGTTGTGTATCATAATCGTGGAACTTACAGCGTGCTTATGATCCACAACATAACATAACCAGTACATTTTTCTTTATGACATACTTTTAGGGTTAAGCATTATGCATGTTAAACACAAACAGCATTTAATTGTCTTGGCGCACACAGCTTAACATAGCACAGGTATACACGCCCACGTTAAATAGGTCACTCAGATAAACGCTGACTTAGTTATTTTAGAATGATGAAAGTACTCAATTTATTGTGAAATTATAAATACGCTGACTAAGTTATTTTAGCATGTTGAAATTACTCAATTTATTGTGAAATTATAAGAATACAAGGTGTTAAGTAGAAGTTAAGTATAGACTAAGAATCAATTGTTTTCGATAAGCTGAACTGTCTACAAATAAGTGTTAAGTATAAATGTAACCAACTTTTAAAGCGAAATAAAGTGTCTTGAAGTAAAAAAGACTCGGTTGTTTTAAATAATATAACGAAAGTAAAAAGGACTCAGTAAGTATAAATAGGATCAAGTTAAAGTCCTAGTAGAAGGACTTTTAACATAGAACATTTTGGCTCAGCCGGTTTTCGGACCATACATCAACTCCCAAGGGACGAGAAGGACTGGATGGAGATTAATATTGGAAGAAATAACTATTTTGGATCATGGAAAATATTTTTTGTATTTGTAAGTATTGTGAAAAATAGTGGAAACAAAAAATATAAGTGACGTTTTCATTGAAGTACCTTGCGAGGCAGCTAAAAATGGAAGACTTATTTTACTGGTAGACTCAGGAGCTGATGCCAGTATAGTAAAAGAAAATGCAATGACAAATTTGCCAGACTTTAACGAAAATATACAAAAGGATTTAAAAGGAGCTTTTGGTGGGTGTGTTAGAACATTAGGTTCCACCAAAGTCCAACATAGGAACATAGGGCGCTTAAGTTTATTGCTACATGTAGTGTCACTTAAACAAGGTGTACCAGCTGATGGAATAATCGGACGTGACAATTTATGGAATCGATCTGTAATAAATGCGATAGACAAAACAATAACATTCTTTGATAAACATAAAAACCATATTATAAAAGTACCAATGAAATCGCAGACAGAAATACAAAATATTTTTTACAATCAACAAATTAAAATTCAAGCGAGAACCGCAAAGATAGTATCATTACGTTTAAAAACAAAAATTCCAATAGTGTTAATACATAAACAAGAAATTTTTCCAGGAGTATATTTGGGCGAAAGCATATCGAATGTTAGCAAAAATAGAGTTTATGTTTCAGTTTTAAATGCTACGGAAACAGAAATTATAATAGACAGTACTTTTAAACCAAAATTTTCGAATTTTAATCAGTATAAAGAATCGGATACCAATAATTCTACAATAAATAGCATAAATTCAGTAAACATTACAAACAGAATTAATAAATTATTAGAAGAAATGAAAATTGATGAAGACGAAATCACATCTTTACAAAATATGTGTGTTTCGTATAATGATGTTTTTCATTTAGATGGCGATGAATTAACATACACGCCAGCGCTTAAACATGAAATAGCAACACAGTGGAACCAGCCACCGATAAACCAAAAGCAATACAAATTGCCACACACTCATAGAGATGAAATCAACAGACAGGTTAATAAAATGTTGGATGACGGCATTATATCGCCAATCATATCACCCTGGAATTCACCGATGTTGTTGGTTCCTAAAAAGAGCGGCAAGGACGGTAACAAAAAGTGGAGGCTAGTAATAGATTTCCGTAAATTGAACGACGTGACAATAAAACAAGTATTTCCGATTCCTCGAATCGACGAAATATTAGACCAATTAGGTCACAGTCGCTATTTTTCAACTTTAGACTTGGCAAGTGGTTATCATCAGGTACTAGTTGAAGGGGATAAGGATAAAACAGCTTTTAGTACAGGACTGGGTCATTTCGAATTTAACAGAATGCCATTTGGCTTAACAGGTGCACCAGCTACCTTCCAAAGAATAATGAACCACATATTAACAGGTTTACAGGGTATAGATTGCTTTGTTTATCTTGATGATATAGTGGTGTACGGAAAAAATTTAGCTGAACATGAGCTTAGGCTGAGTAGAGTATTGCAGAAATTAAGGGAACACAATCTAAAATTAAATACAGAAAAATGTCAGTTTTTGCGTCGCGAAGTTGTCTATTTAGGACATAAATGTACGGAGCTAGGTGCCCTGCCAGATCCCTCTAAGGTTGAATGCGTAAAAAATATTCCGGTGCCGAGAAATAAAAAATAAGTGCAAGCGTTTTTGGGATTAATTAATTATTACAGAAAATTTATAAGCAATATGGCAAAATTATCATTATCAATAAATAAATTACTTAGAAAAGATGTTAAATTCACTTGGACAGACGATTGTCAAAGTTCATTTATTAAATTAAAAGAATCAATAATTTCACCACCCATTCTCGCATATCCAGATTTTACCAAACCTTTTTTACTTATAACAGATGCAAGTAACGAAGCAATAGGTGCGGTACTGTCACAAGGCAAAGTAGGGAGCGACCGACCAATAGCATTTGCTAGTAGGGCATTAAATGGAGCAGAAAAAAATTACTCCACCATTGAAAAGGAATTTTTAGCTATAGTCTGGGCAACGAAAAATTTTAGAGCTTATCTTCTAGGCCGACATTTTCAAATTTATACAGATCATCAACCATTACGTAGCACAGCAAATCTTAAAGATCAGACATCAAGGTTAGCCCGTTTCAGGCATAAATTATCAGAATATGATTACGAAATATCTTACAAACCAGGTAAACAGAATTTGAATGCAGATGCTTTAAGTAGAATTCCACATCCAGAACCAGATATTACTGCGGTCCAAACACGGTCTAAGACCACACAGAATAAATTAGATAATCAAATTTCAAAAACCAAAAAACAAGTGAGCACGCCAGTACTGGATGAAATAACAACAGACACCAAGAACGAATTAAACTCAAGTCTTCTATTAACTGATCCAGAGGAAATTAAAACTGTTATAAAAGACTTTCATGACTCAGCATTAGGAGGTCACCAGGGCGCAGTGAAAACATATTTTAGAATCAGAAAACAATTTAAGTGGAAAGGTATGCAGAAACAAATAAAAGATTACGTTAAGAATTGTCAAAAATGCCAAGTAAATAAAAGTTCTAGGCTTACTAAAATGCCAATGGTTTTAACTGATACGCCTGTACGACCATTCGATAAAGTATACATGGGTCTTGTTGGTATTTTACCGGAAACTTATCTGGAAATAAATATATATTAACTTTTCAAGATGATTTTTCAAAATATATGTGCTGCGTAGCTATCCCAGACGCAGAAGCAAGCACTGTAGCAAAAGCATTTTACGACGAAATTATTACAAGACATAACATACCAAAAGTATTGATAACCGACAATGGTTCGAATTTTGTTTCAAAATTATTTTCGGACACGTGTAAATTGTTAGGAATTAAAAAGTTACATATTACGCCATATCATCCACAGGCCAACGGCTCTTTGGAACAAAGCCACCGACCATTAGCAGAGTATTTACGAAGTTTTGCGAAAGAGGATGGATCAAACTGGGACCAGTGATTAAATACAGCAATGCATGTACACAATAATACAATGCATATGTCCACCGGGCAAACGCCTTTCCGTACTTTATACGGTTACGATTTTGAAATGCCAACCAATCTAAAACGCAAATGCTCACCAGTATATAATACCGATGATAGCAACAAGCTATTAAAATACCAAATTCAACGCACACACGAAATCGTACGACAGAATCAAGCCAGAGCCAAAGAAAAATCTAAGCAAAGCTATGATAGCTCATTACACCCAATAACATTCAAAGTAGGCGATAAAATTTTACTAAAAAATCAAAATAGGAAAAATAAATTTTCACCAGTTTGGGTGGGACCCTATGAGGTTCTTTCAATAAAAAGCCCTGTAACGACTGAGATTTGTATCAAGGGTAAAGCGAAAAAATTTCATAATAATTTGTTAAAAGCATACAACAGTATAGTTTAAATAAACACTGTAGAATTAAATAAACACTGTCTGCAACAAGAACCAATAATTTTTAACATCATTAGTTAACGTCAAATAGTTAGTGCAGGACAGAATAGCTAAGTATTACATATTGAGAATGACTGGTATTGCTTCGTGTACTAACGAATTTAAAACTACAAAAGAAAAGAATAGAGAAAAACCATAATTTTTTTTAAATATAGATATTAAATAAATTAATTTTAAATAATTTATAAAATCCAAAAAATTTAATGTAATATTGCCAAAATACAAATCGCAGAGAAAATAGCTATGTATTAATTGAAGATGACTAGCATTGAATATAAACAAATAACAAAATCAAGTTATTATTTGAGGTACGAATTTGCAAGGTATAAAAATTACGTTGTCATTAAAATTGCGATAGGTCAGTACCTACCTCAGTGGCATTTTAAACATACATGTTCATTGTGCATAGAGCGCAATGCTCCCAGCTCATATTAATATAGAAGGCTTGAACATATTCATATGCCAACCGATTAAATGCACTTCAGCACTTTACAGGCAGAAGCCAATAACGTACTGGAACTGAAACGAGATACGGTAGTGCAGCGACAAAACTGCCTAATATTTTTTATCATTAACAGAATTTTCATTCATGAAACTAAATATATTAATGCAGATATGCATTAATATAGCAAACTAACAAACTAACAAACGTTTTACATTCATCATTACACGGTAATGAAAATAAATAAGTACAATTGAGATGTACAAAACTAAATATTTAACAACTTAATATAGCAAATACATTTATGTAATGCTAAGAGGTCGCGCGCGCTTATTTCTAAAATATTAGTTAGTGCATGAGTAAATAGCTAAGTATTGTTGAATATGACTAGCATTTAACCATGTACTACTGGGATTGTATATACAACATTTTGTATTACAACAATACAGAAACATATTTAAATGTATGTTTCTAAACTAAATCATTTAGTACATGTTAACACATATATTAACTACTATAAATATTTAAAGTATAATTATGGCCAACGCCTTAACAATATGTATTAAGGGGTAAAATGAGAAAGAAAACTACATAAAATTATTAAGGATTCCATTTATATATGTAAAAAAAAAATGGAATTTCGTCTTTTTACAATATGAAATAAAGAGCAAAACTTTAGAATTGTCACACTGGTCCTGATGTTGGCAGCCAAGGAAGCAGTCAACATCACACAGACATCAATTAATGATACAAGATTATTCTTTGAGAAGACAACTGATGCTTTGTTCTACAATGATGAATGGACGATAGTAGCCAAGTTTAAACCGCTACAACTGAACGATTTCCTGGAGCTGACAAACAAATACATAATCACGGCAAACACAATGTGCGAACAAATGAGCACCGGACCCAGCATAAAAAGATCATGTATAGCAGCAACACGGGAAACCACGGCAATAATAGCCACACTACAGAAAAATGAAGAAATAATTAAGCGCACAATAAAGAGTAACCGACAAAAGAGATCACTCAATTTCATTGGCGAAGGACTCAACTGGGCTTTTGGACTGATAAAGAAAGAGAGACTATCTATAAACATCTCAATGACATTGAAGATAATGAACATAAAACATACGAAATTATGAAAAGACAAATTACGGTGATTTCATCAAATTGTAACAAGATAGCAGAACCCTTACTGAATTCCTTGAAGGAAGTCGAAAATCTGCAAAATGTGTTAAACATAACAATAAGAACACAAAAATACATAAATGAAAAAATAAACCAACAAGTTAGTCATTTACTATTCATGATGGATACCATGGAAATTCAATCTACAATTAATGCAAACCTAATCGAAATTCAAGGACAACAGCTGATGGAAATGGCAATCATAGATGATCTATACAAGGGACGATTACACCCGACAATTATAGACCAGAGCGAGTAAGATGAAATGCTGACTAGCCTCACGTTAAGAGGAAAGGCGAAGTGGTTCATACAAAAATCATTCGAAATGCACCGTGCATCAACAGTACGAGTTTTCCCAGACACAGACGGCCTAATAATAGTCATCAAGATGATTTGTTGTTCACATTATATAGAATTTACCCAATACCCACAAATATTAATGAAGAATGGGATGCATTGGTTAAAACAACATATGACTACATATCAGAAGCAGAAGACCGGAGCAAATACATAGGTCTAACGAATAAAGATCACAGCAAATGCATTTTGGTTAGCCAACATACGGACAAAGAAATTACACTATGCAAACGTCCAGGAACCATACTAACAACTAGCAACACACTATGTGAAGTCGCGCTGATTCAACACATAACAGATATTAAAGATACCTGTGAACATGTTGCAATCACAAGGAGTTCTGGCCTAGTAGTTAAACTATAGACACCAAACACATGGTTGTATAAATTCAATACACCAGCCTTTTTCGAAGCAGTTTGTGGGTCAAATATAGCCACATTGACACTATCCGGCCTGGGTTGGATGTCCATAAATGAAGCTTGCAACTTACACAACAAAGAAATGATACTGCCATACGAGTTTACACATCAAAGCATTAGGAATATAACATACAAGAAGGAAGAACATACGGTTATAATAGAAAATTTACAAGGCAATTGGTCATCATTACCATATTCAAATATATTACAAACATCGTTACCGATCTTGGTGTCAGATCACAACAAAATAAGATCAGCATTAAGAGATGGGCATCGTGATTTCGACGAAATATTACTACTATTAACTGATAACCAGGAACGCAAAGAATTACTTAATCGTCAAAATGAAATAACGAAAACCGCAACAATAGATGTAGAAGCGGCTAAGGAAAACCTTGAAATGGTGTCAAATACATTTCCCAGCAAGAAATCCCCACTCGAAAAAATCGGATCATTGCGGAAATCAACAATGCAGAAACCAAACACCACAACACCCATAGCAAGTCAACGAACGAAGTCACATGAAATAGAAGCCAATACGTCAGAAACAACAACAACGCATCGGACTACTACCGCAGAACAGCAGCAGTCAGCAACGAAAACATCGGGACCAGGTTTTTATTATATATAACTGGAAATTACAACCCTTAATTTACTAATATCCATTAAATATTATATAAGTAAAGATCATAACTTCATAACTAATAGAACTTAACGTAATTTATACCACATAAAACAATGTAAAAAGAAAAAACTATTATTCTTTTTAATAATAATTTTCTCTTCAAAAATAATTAAAATAATACAAAAGAAAAAAAAACTATTATTCTTCTTAATAATAATAATTTTTTTCTTTCAATAAGGGGGGAGGTATGTTGTGTATCATAATCGTAGAGTTCACAGCTTACATATGATCCACTGTTGTGTATCATAATCGTGGAACTTACAGCGTGCTTATGATCCACAACATAACATAACCAGTACATTTTTCTTTATGACATACTTTTAGGGTTAAGCATTATGCATGTTAAACACAAACAGCATTTAATTGTCTTGGCGCACACAGCTTAACATAGCACAGGTATACACGCCCACGTTAAATAGGTCACTCAGATAAACGCTGACTTAGTTATTTTAGAATGATGAAAGTACTCAATTTATTGTGAAATTATAAATACGCTGACTAAGTTATTTTAGCATGTTGAAATTACTCAATTTATTGTGAAATTATAAGAATACAAGGTGTTAAGTAGAAGTTAAGTATAGACTAAGAATCCATTTTCGATAAGCTGAACTGTCTACAAATAAGTGTTAAGTATAAGTGTAACCAACTTTTAAAGCGAAATAAAGTGTCTTGAAGTAAAAAAGACTCGGTTGTTTTAAATAATATAACGAAAGTAAAAAGGACTCAGTAAGTATAAATAGGATCAAGTTAAAGTCCTAGTAGAACGACATTTTAACATACAACACCAGCATTAAAATTACCAAACTGTTGAAATTTATTATAATAATAATCAAATTAATAATATAATAATTTTCAAATTTTAAGTTTCAATTTTTTTATGAATTTGTAAACAAAGCATTGATGTTTAGTTTTAAATTTTTCGTAAACGTGCGCGGCTTAATAAGCTTGTTGAGCGCTGGAAAACCGGATGTACGGTTCGCGAAGCGTAGTAAATTTCATTCAAGAATGACGTTTCATACTCCGAGTTGTGGGAGTCAGGACCGCATCCATAATGACGACATCGATGAGCAGCGTGACTTTGGTGTCTGGTCATTGGTGTCAAATCGATCGTGTGACTAAGATCGTTGACCGACGTATGCTGACAGTTTTTTATGGTATTCGATGCTTCTTCTATTGCGGTGGGCGTCTGTGGATTTATTTCTGCGATTGCTGGAGCGCTCTTGCACTGACGATGTGCTCAGCTCTTTTCCACAGCTTTTTAGAAATTACTGAAAACAGTAAAGATATAATTATGATGTTTATAAATTAAATCGTAATAAAAAATTACAAAAAATTAATAAACTGTTTATGTACGAAAACAGTTTATTTATCAAAACATTGTTGCATTTGAGAGTATGGAATACTGTCATCGTTTAGCTGACTAAAAACCGATGCAAAAAGGACAAATTAGAAATTCACCTTTTGGATAGCTTTTTGAGAATACAAATAAGTGAACATTAGAAAGACGCCCAGCTCCTTCCGTATAATGTTCGTCTTGGGTTTAGCTCAGTTTGACTTTGTCTCTTTGTCAGTGCAGGTCGTTGTTGCAAGTGCATGTACCCAGGTAGAAATTAACAACTGGGCCAGCGTTGGCGCAGTACTGGCGCCAGTATTGACAATGCTGGCATCCAATACTGGCCAGTACTGTGCCAGCGTCGAAATGATAACGTCGGCAGGAGCTGGGCCCAAATGCTCTCCCAGTACTTACACAACGCTGGCAAACACTAATGCCATTGCTGGCCCCGTTATTCGCCAGTATTGTGCCAGAGTCGGAATGATAGCGTCGGCGGGAGCTGGACCCAATTTTTCTACCAGTACTGGCACAACGCTGCCAAACTCTAATGCCAGTGTTGGCTCATAGTTATACCTAATCTAAAGCTAAACATTATTTAAAACATTTAACATATCTTGAATTTTTTTATAATATATCTCTTTAAATAATTATGTATAAAAAAACATAGTCGTAGGGTATAAAAAACAAAAGTTAATAACAATGTAATACATAATTTTATATAATACCTTGTGTTTATTACATATTTGTATTTGTATTTATATTTATATTTATATTTATATTTATATTTATATTTATATTTATATTTATATTTATATTTATATTTATATTTATATTTATATTTATATTTATATTTATATTTATATTTATATTTATATTTATATTTATATTTATATTTATATTTATATTTATATTTATATTTATATTTATATTTATATTTATATTTATATTTATATTTATATTTATATTTATATTTATATTTATATTTATATTTATATTTATATTTATATTTATATTTATATTTATATTTATATTTATATTTATATTTATATTTATATTTATATTTATATTTATATTTATATTTATATTTATATTTATATTTATATTTATATTTATATTTATATTTATATTTATATTTATATTTATATTTATATTTATATTTATATTTATATTTATATTTATATTTATATTTATATTTATATTTATATTTATATTTATATTTATATTTATATTTATATTTATATTTATATTTATATTTATATTTATATTTATATTTATATTTATATTTATATTTATATTTATATTTATATTTATATTTATATTTATATTTATATTTATATTTATATTTATATTTATATTTATATTTATATTTATATTTATATTTATATTTATATTTATATTTATATTTATATTTATATTTATATTTATATTTATATTTATATTTATATTTATATTTATATTTATATTTATATTTATATTTATATTTATATTTATATTTATATTTATATTTATATTTATATTTATATTTATATTTATATTTATATTTATATTTATATTTATATTTATATTTATATTTATATTTATATTTATATTTATATTTATATTTATATTTATATTTATATTTATATTTATATTTATATTTATATTTATATTTATATTTATATTTATATTTATATTTATATTTATATTTATATTTATATTTATATTTATATTTATATTTATATTTATATTTATATTTATATTTATATTTATATTTATATTTATATTTATATTTATATTTATATTTATATTTATATTTATATTTATATTTATATTTATATTTATATTTATATTTATATTTATATTTATATTTATATTTATATTTATATTTATATTTATATTTATATTTATATTTATATTTATATTTATATTTATATTTATATTTATATTTATATTTATATTTATATTTATATTTATATTTATATTTATATTTATATTTATATTTATATTTATATTTATATTTATATTTATATTTATATTTATATTTATATTTATATTTATATTTATATTTATATTTATATTTATATTTATATTTATATTTATATTTATATTTATATTTATATTTATATTTATATTTATATTTATATTTATATTTATATTTATATTTATATTTATATTTATATTTATATTTATATTTATATTTATATTTATATTTATATTTATATTTATATTTATATTTATATTTATATTTATATTTATATTTATATTTATATTTATATTTATATTTATATTTATATTTATATTTATATTTATATTTATATTTATATTTATATTTATATTTATATTTATATTTATATTTATATTTATATTTATATTTATATTTATATTTATATTTATATTTATATTTATATTTATATTTATATTTATATTTATATTTATATTTATATTTATATTTATATTTATATTTATATTTATATTTATATTTATATTTATATTTATATTTATATTTATATTTATATTTATATTTATATTTATATTTATATTTATATTTATATTTATATTTATATTTATATTTATATTTATATTTATATTTATATTTATATTTATATTTATATTTATATTTATATTTATATTTATATTTATATTTATATTTATATTTATATTTATATTTATATTTATATTTATATTTATATTTATATTTATATTTATATTTATATTTATATTTATATTTATATTTATATTTATATTTATATTTATATTTATATTTATATTTATATTTATATTTATATTTATATTTATATTTATATTTATATTTATATTTATATTTATATTTATATTTATATTTATATTTATATTTATATTTATATTTATATTTATATTTATATTTATATTTATATTTATATTTATATTTATATTTATATTTATATTTATATTTATATTTATATTTATATTTATATTTATATTTATATTTATATTTATATTTATATTTATATTTATATTTATATTTATATTTATATTTATATTTATATTTATATTTATATTTATATTTATATTTATATTTATATTTATATTTATATTTATATTTATATTTATATTTATATTTATATTTATATTTATATTTATATTTATATTTATATTTATATTTATATTTATATTTATATTTATATTTATATTTATATTTATATTTATATTTATATTTATATTTATATTTATATTTATATTTATATTTATATTTATATTTATATTTATATTTATATTTATATTTATATTTATATTTATATTTATATTTATATTTATATTTATATTTATATTTATATTTATATTTATATTTATATTTATATTTATATTTATATTTATATTTATATTTATATTTATATTTATATTTATATTTATATTTATATTTATATTTATATTTATATTTATATTTATATTTATATTTATATTTATATTTATATTTATATTTATATTTATATTTATATTTATATTTATATTTATATTTATATTTATATTTATATTTATATTTATATTTATATTTATATTTATATTTATATTTATATTTATATTTATATTTATATTTATATTTATATTTATATTTATATTTATATTTATATTTATATTTATATTTATATTTATATTTATATTTATATTTATATTTATATTTATATTTATATTTATATTTATATTTATATTTATATTTATATTTATATTTATATTTATATTTATATTTATATTTATATTTATATTTATATTTATATTTATATTTATATTTATATTTATATTTATATTTATATTTATATTTATATTTATATTTATATTTATATTTATATTTATATTTATATTTATATTTATATTTATATTTATATTTATATTTATATTTATATTTATATTTATATTTATATTTATATTTATATTTATATGTATATTTATTACAAAGAAATTTATTACAATTAAAATTCAAACATTAGGTTTATATATATTTTATATTATATTTTTTATTTTTTATATTTTATGTTTTATATTTTATATTTTATATTTTATATTTTATATTTTATATTTTATATTTTATATTTTATATTTTATATTTTATATTTTATATTTTATATTTTATATTTTATATTTTATATTTTATATTTTATATTTTATATTTTATATTTTATATTTTATATTTTATATTTTATATTTTATATTTTATATTTTATATTTTATATTTTATATTTTATATTTTATATTTTATATTTTATATTTTATATTTTATATTTTATATTTTATATTTTATATTTTATATTTTATATTTTATATTTTATATTTTATATTTTATATTTTATATTTTATATTTTATATTTTATATTTTATATTTTATATTTTATATTTTATATTTTATATTTTATATTTTATATTTTATATTTTATATTTTATATTTTATATTTTATATTTTATATTTTATATTTTATATTTTATATTTTATATTTTATATTTTATATTTTATATTTTATATTTTATATTTTATATTTTATATTTTATATTTTATATTTTATATTTTATATTTTATATTTTATATTTTATATTTTATATTTTATATTTTATATTTTATATTTTATATTTTATATTTTATATTTTATATTTTATATTTTATATTTTATATTTTATATTTTATATTTTATATTTTATATTTTATATTTTATATTTTATATTTTATATTTTATATTTTATATTTTATATTTTATATTTTATATTTTATATTTTATATTTTATATTTTATATTTTATATTTTATATTTTATATTTTATATTTTATATTTTATATTTTATATTTTATATTTTATATTTTATATTTTATATTTTATATTTTATATTTTATATTTTATATTTTATATTTTATATTTTATATTTTATATTTTATATTTTATATTTTATATTTTATATTTTATATTTTATATTTTATATTTTATATTTTATATTTTATATTTTATATTTTATATTTTATATTTTATATTTTATATTTTATATTGTATATTTTATATTTTATATTTCATATCGTCGTTATAGAACGAAAATTCACCTACTACATTTTGATGAAAATCTGATACACTTTTAAAGTTAAAATACCAATTGATATATTCCCATTTTCTTATCATTTGGTACAAATATTGAGCTCGTCGATCAGAAATTGAAGGATATATTAAGAATTATGTAAATGAATAATTGGCATTTTAAAAATGTAGTTGGTGACTTTTAGTTCTACAACGACGATATTTTATATCCGGCGTAAATATTCGAGGTGTTCGGCATCTACTAAGGCCTCCAACGCATTAAACGGTGTCACTGCATCACGTAGCGGTGAATTTCTTCACACTCTGCACAAATCCTTGTATCTAACGCTAAAATAAAAAAAAGAGAATTAAAAAAAATATATTGTCTTATAAAAAAAACAACATGCTTACCATCGCTGCGGAGGCGGCAGAAGCGGTCAATTATCATTACATAGTCGTTTTTTACTGTTAGGCAGTAGACCGCCACTGCTGCGGTTTTTCGTTTTTTTTGCATGCTCCGCCGAAGTTGCGTTGCTGCGCGATGCGTTGTCGCTGTTGCCGAACGAACTGTTGCTGTTCCTGCCAGTGTCGTGCCGAAATCTCCGGCGCCAAATTCATTGTACTCATTGAGCTTATTTAGAGATTTGTGGAGTCGGTTGCCTTTGGGTGGCAAATTTCACTTGGCAAATGTTGTTCCTCCTCTCTCGGATCATTGAAATATCGTTTTTTCATTTTAAATTAACAAAAACGCGACGACTTAAATTTGTTTATTTGTTTTTGAAAATTATTTAATTGTTTGACATAAAAATAAACACTATTTTCAAGTGCTTTGTGAACTGAATTGTGAAATAAAATACCAGTGTTATGGTATTACTTAATATACACCGATATCATCCGATACTGTACCAATACCGACCTAAAGCACCCTTGTACACTGTGAAATTAAGAGATGTTTAAAAAGTATTACAGCGCTTAAAACCTTGCAAATTACTCAGGTAAAATATTTTACATTTTAAACATTCTGCAATCTCAGTGCATACTTGGCCAAATATACTGGGCGAGTATGCAGGGCTTTACCATGGTAGTAAATACATTACGTTGCCAGTATTGGCAACCTATACTGGACGAGTACTGGCAAAGCGCTGGCAGTAAATACGGCCCGACATTGGTTTGAAGACGGGCCCAGTAGCATACCAATTGTACACCAGCGTTGTGCCAGTACTGCGCCAGGACTGTATGCCTAGCATCGGCAACCAGTAGTGTGCCAGTACAGGGCCATTTGTTCCAGTCTGGCAATTTCTGCCTGGGTAGTGATTTCTTTGATAGTGTATTGAATATTAAATATATTTATAGTGAGTTTTCTTCAATGTTCTGTTACTTGTCGTTATTAAGTGTCGTTGTTTTTATAAAATATTAAACATATAAATATATGTTATAATACATTTATATTTAAATCAATTTATATAATATATTTGTCTAGTTCTGTGTAATATTACTGCTGCATGCATTGTGCATTGTTATTTGTGATTTTTCTATTCTTCTTTGTGCGATATTTGTTTACGTCGTTTTTTCCATTGTGTTGTTAGTGCGTATTTTAATTAGTAACAGCTGTAAGCATTTAACCCTTGAGTGATCAAATTTTTTTATTCGTTTTTTTTTTAATTTTATACTTTTGTTATTTTCAAAAGTTATAATAAAGGGAATTCTTATCAGTAGAAAATTTTGCAGACTGTTCTTTGAGGGATAAGTGCAAGAGTCAAAAAATTCTATGTTTTCTTGTTCCGGTCCCTGCGGACAGCTTTATCATGCTCCATGTGCCAATATTTCTATGGCGTATACAGAAGTTTTAAGTTCAGTGCACTCAGGTTTGCAATGGTATTGTCCTACTTGCAGATCTCTCTCTCCATCAGTTTTTTTTTGTTAAAATTAAAAACTTTAGAAATAGGCTAAATACTTTAAACATCAATTATACAGAAATTTTGAATTCATTAAATGAATTTAATTCATTGGTACATGCAAGTGATACTGAGCATTTGGCGGATTGTATTGATAATCATACAGCAATTATTGACGATTCTGTATCATCTGATATTGTTTTTCCACACAAAAAAGTGGTCAAAAAGCGCAAACGAGTTAATAGTAATAACTCACAAAACCCTCCTCGGGCAAAGCGCATTTCACAAAAAACTTCTACAACTCCTCCCCCTCAACCTCCTAATGTAGCGCCTTTAATAGTAGCAGTAAGCCTGCCCAAAAATTGCACAAATCAAGACAACAATAATATTATCAATATTAATAATGAAAATTCTGGATTGAAGGCAATACCTAAATTAAAAACAATTTTTATTTCTAGATTAATGCCTGACACGACTACTGACAATATAATCAGCTTTTTAAAAACAAATAATCTAGTACCTGCTGACACCTACATACCATGTAAAAAAAATGGTAACAGACCATCTTATGCATCATTCACTGTATCAATCGCTACACAATATGCTGCGGATGTTATTCGCTCAAATCTTTGGGCAGACAACATTTTTGTTTCGGAATTCAAACAAAAAAAAGTCAACAAACCAACGAAATCTGTACACCAAAATTCAAAAAACTAGAGCGAATCACCCTTTAATATCAAAACGTAAGGGGTTTGCGCTCAAAGACTCGAGATATTTTTTTAGCTACTCTAAACTATTGAATATGATTTTATTGCATTAACTGAGACTTGAATAAATAATAGCTATATCTTTAGAAAAGATCGGTTTGAGTGTGAAAATTCTCCAGTCGGTGGTGGTATTTTAATTGCAGTTAAAAATTCTTTTATAAGTTCCTTGGTAGAAATACCTGTTGCTTCTGCATTAGAGCTTATTTGTGTTAAGATTGTATTACACAATTCCTGTGTATATATCTTAAATGCATATATTCCTCCTAAAAGTAATGTTGAAGCCTTTGAAACTTTATCCAAGTCAGTTGATTTTGTACTAGATTTACTTAATAGTTCTGACGATATTTTAATGATGGGAGATTTTAATTTGCCTGATTTAATATGGCGGAGATCTGACGATGATACATATTACTGTGCATCTAACTCTAAAACCCGACAAGAACAAATTTTTGTTGACATTATCTCATCTGACTTACAACAAGTAAGTTGTATTACTAACTGTCTAGATAGACAACTTGACCTGGTTTTTACTACTGACAGTTAAACAGTCTTCTTATTCATGCTCTTATTCATGTCTCCAGAATTCATGCTCTAACAGGCATTGTAAATTATCATACATCTTTATCAATTTATTACCAATCTGATAGAGATAATATAATTAATTCTCGCTGTACAGATAAAGTATATGAATTTAATTTAGCGAAAGCAGATTATGCAAATGAAAATGAATGAATTGTTATTTGCAAACATGATTTTTTATCAAACTATATTGACAATAATAAACTTGATTGTTCCATAAATTTCTTTTACTTTGAACTATTTTCTTGTATTGCACTATCGGTACCTTACAGTCTGAAATTTTCTAAGCAATCATCGTATCCATGGTACACCAAAGAATTAAAGAATTTACGTAATTCTAGGTATAGAGCATGGAATAGATATGTCAATAGTCAAAATCCTAATGACCTAGAAACATACACTATCATGTTTCTGGAATTTAAAAGTAAATCAGCTTCACTTTATTCTGATTATGTTGAAAAAATGAAGCTTAAAATATTATCAGACCCTAAGAAGTTTTGGGGTTTTATTAATACTAAAAAGAAAAGTGATGGTTTTCCAGCATCGTTTAAAAATAACGAGGAGTTCACAAGTGACCCTGATATTATATGTGGCTTATTTGCTAGGCTTTTTAATCAATCGTTTAGTAGTGATCCGTTCATTATTGATAATAACTATTTTCAATACATGCACTCAGCACCCAAAACTTCACTAGTTTCTATGTCCTTTACACCGGATCTAATCTTGCAATACATTTCGTCAATTGATGATGATTATAGCTCTGATGATTATAGCCAGACGGTATTCCTGCTACTATGGGGGCGATTATCACAAGGCAACGTGTCTGAGTGCTTCAACATGGCGAAGCCAGCGCAATCCTTGTCGGTGTCGTCTCAAGTCAACTCACTGGTCACCAGAATTGACAAATTGTCAAATGGTGACACCTCCACTTCGGTGGAAGTCCTCCTCGTGGAAGTCCCTGGAAACGGCGCTCTACACCACCCGGTGTAGAAGTCGGCTAAAGTGAGTGGCGAGCATCTCCCTCAGAGTGAGGGTTCGTGCGTTGGGTTTGGGTCCCACCACGGAAAAAACCTATGCGCCCAATGAAAACAAAAAAGAAGCCTCGGATAACGACCGATTACAACGATGACGACCCACGCAAACGTTTTAAGGACCATGATTTACGGATATGCACCTGGAATGTCCGGACCCTTTATAGGGAAGGTGCCTCTATCCAGCTGGCAGATGTCCTCGAAAAATATAAGGCTGACATCACCGCTATCCAGGAGATGCGATGGACGGGACAGGGCTGTTCGAAACAAGCGTCCTGTGATATCTACTACAGCTGCCATGCGGATAGACACGAATTTGGATGTGGATTTGTGGTCGGCAAGAGACTCCGCCATCTTGTCTCTAGGTTCACGCCCGTGGACGAAAGGCTGGCAACAATCCGCATCAAGGCTAAATATTTCCATATCAGCCTAATTTGTGCACACGCTCCGACGAACGAGAAAGATGACGAGACAAAAGAGCGCTTCTACGAGCGCCTAGACAACGCATACGAGCGCTGCCCCCGCCACGATATCAAAATCGTGCTAAGCGATTTTAACGCCAAGATGGGCAGAGAAGCCATCTATTGTCCCACAATCGGAAAATTTAGCCTCCATGCCAACACTTCCGATAACGGAACGAGGCTAACATGGTAGTTAGTAGCACTAGATTCGAACATTTCGATATCCACAAGGCCACATGGTTGTCGCCCGATCAAAAAACTCGAAATCAAATTGATCACGTTGTGATTGACGGAAGGCACGCTTCAAGCGTGCCTTCCGTCGCCGCAGCACGAGACATGGTAGTTAGTAGCACTAGATTCGAACATTTCGATATCCACAAGGCCACATGGTTGTCGCCCGATCAAAAAACTCGAAATCAAATTGATCACGTTGTGATTGACGGAAGGCACGCTTCAAGCGTGATGGACGTACGCACTATCCGAGGTGCCAATATGGACTCGGATCATTACCTTGTAGCAGCCAAGGTCCGCACACGCTTAAGCGCTGCGAATAACGTACGGAACCAAACGCAGAGAAAGCTAGACGTCGGAAAGCTGCAATCACAACAGACAACGCAAGCCTTTTCCACTCGACTCTCACACCTGCTTAGACAAAGCACTCCTCCTCTCGATGATATAAGCGCGCAGTGGAATCATATCTCCTGCTCTATGCGTACGGCTGCCGAAGAGGTGCTTGGATTCCAACGCCCCCTGAGGAATCAGTGGTATGACCAAGAGTGTCGCGCGGCCACTGCAGAGAAAGACGCTGCGTACAAATCCACCCTGCAGTCAGTAGCTACGCGAGCTGCGAAGGAGCGATACAAAGAGAAGAGGAGGGAAGAGAGACGTCTTTTCAGGCGTAAAAAAAGCGAGGCAGAAAGACGTGAGTGTGAGGAGATTGAGATGCATGGGGACAGGAATGAGGCTCGAAAATTCTTCGAGAAAATAAGACGCCTAGCCGGAGGTTCAAAATCCGGAGCCTCTTCCTGTAAAGATGAGAACGGGAATCTAGTGACAGATATCCAGAGCACACTGAAAATATGGAGGGATCACTTCTCTAAACTGCTGACCGGTGGTGATGACCTCAATTCCACCGATAGAGAAGCAAACCCGGCAACCCCAGTACTTGATGACGACGTTGAGATTCCGCCACCCGACCATGACGAGGTCAGAACAGCCATTGCTCGGCTGAAAAACAACAAAGCCGCAGGTGCTGATGGCCTGCCTGCTGAATTGTTTAAGACCGGAGGCGAAGAGCTAATAGAGAGCATGCACGAGCTCGTAAGCAGAATATGGTCGGATGAAAGCATGCCAAGTGACTGGAACCTCAGTGTACTCTGCCCAATCCTTAAGAAAGGGGATCCCACTATCTGCGCCAACTACCGTGGGATCAGCCTACTCAATATCGCATACAAGGTTCTATCGAGCGTATTATGTGAAAGACTGAAGCCCATCGTCAACAGACTGATTGGACCTTATCAGTGCGGCTTCAGACCTGGAAAGTCCACCATAGACCAGATTTTCACATTGCGCCTAATCCAGGAAAAGACCCTAGAAAAACAGATCGACACCTACCACCTATTAGTCGACTATAAAGCCGCCTTCGACACTCCGATAAGGGAACGATTATACGCCGCAATGTCTGAGGTCGGTATACCTGCGAAACTTATAAGGCTTTGCAGGATGACCCTGAGCAACACACGTTGCTCAGTGAGAATAGGAAAAGACCTCTCCGAGCCATTTCATACCGAACGAGGCTTCAGACAGGGTGACTCCCTATCGTGCGACTTTTTTAACTTATTGATGGAGAAAATAGTTCGAGCTGCCGAACTCCGTCAAAGCGGCACTATCGTCAACAAAAGTGTCATGCTGCTCGCATATGCCGACGATATTGATATGATTGGCAGGAGCACACGAGCAGTCAGCGCAGCATTCTCGAGATTGGAGAAAGAGTCGCGTCGAATGGGTCTAGCGGTGAACGAGGACAAGACGAAGTTCCTTGTGTCAACAAGCAAAAAAGAGTCCGTGCGTCTTGGACAAAAAGCTGATTTTGACACCCACAAGTTCGACATTGTGAAGGACTTCGTCTATCTGGGATCCAGCGTAAACAGCAACAACGACGTCAGCCTGGAGATCAAACGGAGAATAACTCTTGCCAACAGGTGCTACTTTGGGCTCAGTAGGCAATTGAGAAGCAGAGCCCTCTCTCGCCGGACAAAAATAACGCTCTACAAGTCACTCATCATGCCCGTCCTACTTTATGGTGCAGAAACATGGACGCTGGCCACCACCGATGAGAGAGTACTGGGAGCGTTCGAGAGAAAGATTCTCCGTAAAATCTTTGGCCCTATCTGCTTTCTAACGAGTATCGAATCAGGATGAACCACGAGCTGTATGAGTTATTCGACGACATTGACATAGTCAAGCGCATCAAGATCCAGCGGCTTCGCTGGCTAGGTCATGTCGAACGAATGGATGAAAACACTCCAGCCAAGAAGGTGCTTGAATCGAAATTCGAAGGTGGACAGCGTAGAAGACGGCGTCCAAATCTGTGTTGGAAAGACCAAGTTGAGGACAACCTGGCAACGCTTGGTATTTCTAACTGGCGTCAGCGCGCGCAAAGCAGAGCCGACTGGCGCGGCTTCATCTCAGCGGCCAAAACCGATCCACGGTTGTAAGGGCCATTTAAGTAAGTAAGTAAGTATTCCTGCTACAGTATTAAAGAACTGTGGCGCGTCGTTATGTATGCCCCTTAGTATCATATATAATAAATCAATTAATGAAGGTAATTTTCCAAAATTTTAGAAAAACTCATTTATAAGTCCAATTTTTAAAAAAGGGTGCAAAAACGATGTTACCAATTATAGACCAATTGCTAAACACTCATCTATCCCGAAATTGTTTGAACGCATTGTGTATGATAATGTAAAAATTCTTTGTAAACATGTAATTACAACACGTCAGCATGGATTTGTTACCGGTAGATCCACGATAACAAACCAACTAGATTTCACCTCAATCAGAACTGGAAGGTAAATAAGTTGATTGCATATATACTGACTTCAGTAAAGCTTTCGACAAACTTCCTCACAATTTAATTTTGTATTAAAGATACTTGGTTTTCCAGAATTATTTGTGAAATGGATACAATCTTATTTATCTGATCGGTCATATCAAATACGTTTCAGAAAAGTTTCATCTGCACATGTTATTGCAACATTCGGGGTTCCTCAGGGTAGCCATCTTTATCCTTTTTTATTTATTTTGGCGAGTAATGATGTCATTTAAAATATAAAGTACTCCAATCTATTAATCTATGCCGATGACATGAACATTTATAAGGATATCAAGGATGAGAAGAACGCTAAATTACTGCAGACGCATTTACATTTTTTTGAGATTTGGTGTTTTAAGAACCATTTGGTACTTAATCCAGATAAGTTTCAGTCTATGATATTTTCTCGAAAAAGAAACAATATATAACTATATGTTAAAAGACAAAAATGTTAGTCGAGTACATATAGTAAAGGATCTAGGTCTGTTTGTCGATCCCACTTTATCGTTCAAACTTCATATTGAACATATATGTAAAAAAGCCTCTTCATTGCTTGGTTTTATCAAGCGCTGTGCGAAAGAATTTAATAGTCCTTTGACTACATTAACTCTAAATAATACTATAGTACGTTGTCATCTGGAATATGCAAGTCAAGTATGGTCTCCTTTTTATAAAGTACACACTGATCGTATCGAGCGTATACAAAAAAAACTTTGTACGATTCACTCTCAATGGTTAAAATTGGGTTGATAATTACAATCTTCCACCATACGAGGATCGGCTGAAGCTATTAAACTTGAAATCACTTGAAGATCGCAGAAAAAATGCCGATGTAATCTATATACATCAACTCATTACTGGTAAATTGGATTCACCACAGCTTCTACGATATATTACCTTTAACCACAAAATCGAAGAAGTAGTAGAAATGGTGATACATTATTCTATCTTCCATATTTATGTTGTATCATCACCTTTTAACCGTATGTGTAATATCTATATTAATAAAGCAAAACGTATTTTTTCTCTTGCACTAACCGGCCGTAATTCTGAACTGATTTTAACGATACTGGTATCAAACGATTCGTATTAATCTATTGTATTGCGTGCTATACTTAGTTTTTATAATTTAAGAAAAACGTAAAAACTAAATTACAACAACCATATAGAAATGAGTACTGCAGTAGCCTGCGCTCACTGTGGTTAATGCAGTGCACCACACTCTCTCATAGAGAAATGCAAACAAAAGAAAAACAACAACTCTGACGCATGGTTTTTTTGTAGTTTTTGTAGTTTTACACAGCAAACAGAGAGTTGCAAAAAAACAGAAGTCTCCACGAAAAAGAGTTTTAATTATTGCGTTAAGAAAATATAATTTTTAATGTATTTAAATGAAATTAATAAATTAATAGTATTATAACTTATATTTCGAAAACGTGAAATATAAACAAAAATTAAATTAATAAAAAATTTAAAGAAAAAAACCAACATTTAGTAACATTAGTAATTGAATTTTAAAATATATTAAAAGGGTTTTCACAAATTTTAAATATACATAAATTATTTAATATAAACTGAAAAAAAAATAAAACTTGTAGGAAAAACAGAACTGTTATTCAAATATAAAAAAATATAAAATTGCAATGTAATAAATGTGTAAAAATATTTAAATTTGAAAGTTTTTTTGGAATTTGGAATTCTGATTTCATTGGATGTTTTTTAGAAATATATTTCATGACGAAATACATTAATGAAACTATGCACAAAGGACATCAGACCTAAAACTCTATATTGTAAATCCAAAATTTGTAAATCCAAAAATATTACGAACATTTTTGGATTTACAACTAAAAATATAATATATCTTTATATAATTTTGTTTTTCCTTTATATTAAGAAACAAATTTTCAGCTAGCTGGATGGTTTTTACTAGTAGTTAATAATTGCACACATTTTAATGTTAATCTGTCAAAAAGTCAACTCAAATGTAGATTGAAGCTTTAATAACAAAAATAATATTGTAGATATTTTAACAACTGCATGCGTTTGTTTTGAGCCCAACTAATATTATTGGGTAAATTTTTTCAAGCATTTATGCTTTAAAAGTTCAAGCTAGCTGTATTAGCTAAAACTCGATAATAGCTAAGCGGGCATAGTTATCACGCTTAACTCATTAGTAGATAGAAAAACTACACTCTCAAAAATATATTGTTCCTTTTTAACAATGTGATTTTGTCATTTCATTATACAGTGATTAGTTGGCACCTCTATCTTCTGGCATTCAAAAATATGTCAAATGTATTTTGTTCTTTACTTGAAAATTTTAAAAATCAAATAAACCCAGAAAGAACATAGTCGGTCATTTTATTGATCATTTTAGAGTTAGCAATGATCAAAGTTTCGATCAAAATTTCGGTCACATCCCAGCAAGACAGTGCTGACCGAAACTCCAACACAAATACAAAATATTTGCTGCTCACTTACACATGCAAGAATGATTATTGTGACATATTACCTAGTAGGAAAAATTTTGGTCATTTTATCAATCATTTTAAACACATATGTGATTTAAAAAATTTATTTTGAAAAAATTTATTTATCTCTTTCTAACAGACGTATGACGTAAAAAATCGTTAAAAATGAAGCAACAAATGAAGAAGCAAATTGAAAAAAGCCACCGTCGATATCATCAAAAAACGTACACAAAGAAAATGAAAGTTAAATGAAATAAACAACAACTAAACACTAAAATGTATTTTTATAATTGGGTTGGGTTCGCATAGGTTAAATCGATCAATTTACTATTCATTTCAACAATAGTAATGACCGATTAAATGTTTGTTCATTTTAATAATCATTTTACATATACTGATGATTTACATGCTATATAAACATGTTGATCATTTTAGCAACCATTTTGTCGATAGCACTGATATGAATGAAAGAGACACATATATATATAGAAGTACCTGTGTCAACGTGCGTAGGAAAGGGATGCAAAATCACACGAACACAAAATGTTTGATCATTTTTTTTTCCGTCGCTATTCTACAAGTGATCAAAAAATGATCGACACTTTGATCATTGCTACCCCTAAAATGATTAATAAAATGAACGACTATGTTCTTGCTGGGATGTAGAATAGCGACGGGAAAAAATGATCAAAACTTGTGTATACCCAATAAACCAAAAATCTGAATATTAAGTGATTATTTAATGTATATTGAACATGGATATCGAAGCTTTCACTGGAGAAAAGCTTCCAATTTTTTGTAATTGTAAGCTTGAAAACTATAGCGTTCTTAAGCAAAACTGGTAGCTTTTTATCCAATTGAATCTAGCCTTTACCTAAACTTTAATTCCGACATTCAATATACATTCAAGGTTTAACTTAATTGTAAGCTATAAATAAAGTGTGGTTCTTCACTTCATGTTTAACTTAATTTTGAACTTGAAATCGACCTTCAAATTACACTTGAATTCAAGCGCAAATATTTCCCTAATTAAAGTGGCGTCGATTGCCTTGTCGCGTTACTTGCCAGATTTGTTATGTTTATTTGCATTATTCGCAGAGTTCGTGGTATTGGTATGACCTGCATTCGGGTGCCACTGCCTGCGGCTAAGACGGCGCACTTTTCGAAGCAGCTGCATTTATTGCTGTTGTTCCGGCGACAATCTTGCCACTTTTGCCATCAGGCGAGAACTTTGTGTTATTCTTCGTAATGGGCGTGCCGAATAGATTCGCGAATGTATTATTTTTGCTGTCATCTACCCGTGTTTTGTGCTTTTTGTCTGAGTCGCTGCTCAACTTGGGCTTGCTGACCATGTCTCATTCGTCGACGGCGCTCACAGAGGAGGGTGTTGAGCCGGCGCCACTAAACACGCCGGACACGGCTACGCCACCACCTTTTATTAGTTTCTGTCGCAACTCTTCACTTGGACACTCGAATATAAAGTTATACTTCTCGACGCCTTGATGGGTCCCGCGTGCTGCAGATCGTGCAGGTCGTAAACAAATTGCACCCGCTTAGTCTCGTCCCGATTACGAAAATATATGTCGATGGGCAGTAATAAGCCGCCATAACCTGATTTCATGCTTAAGTGCCTTCTTGAAAGCTGTCAAAAAAAAATTCAAGAGATTAGTGACGATGTTTTGTAAGGTATTCAGTAACGCGATATAGAACATAGTAATTAGTTCCATTCAGAACACTCAACAGTTGCGAAGTTGAATAATAGCTCACTGTTACTGAATTCACCGCAAATACTACCCTAATTACAAAATAATATAATATTAATATCATATTATATTAAAGTTACATATAACTCTTCTATTGATAGAGAAGATATTTTTGCAATGTAAATTTCATTTCTTTTATTAATATTTAAGTTAAAATGTCATCGATAAAAAAGGTGGTTATTTCATTATAATGTTTACATCTATTAAAAAATGCCAATGTATAAACTACTTTATTATTAAAAAAACTACCCAATGGTTGCAATCAGCAACTTCAACACTTGTGAGAGTGCTCCAATCGCTCACTTTTGTTGAATGTAAAGCTACCTCATCTGTCAATTTACAAAAGAATTTAATATTAAAAGGTACTCAATGTCGAAAAAAAGAAATTTCATATTTGACCATGGGAACAATGTGCACCCATGATTCTGCAAAAGTGTCACTAAAAGTTACAAAAAAGATTCCAATTCCAACTCAGGGTTGTTATAAAAACACGATCCACAAAACATAACCTTAAATGTAAACATAATAACATTAACATGTTAACTTGTGACGTAAAAATGTTTACATTTGGAGGTTACTTTAGACGCAAATTGCGTGGTCTAGAGAAGATTCTCCGCATAGTGACCAACTTTCAATAACTTGGTAAGGGCATAACGTTTCCAAAAAGTGCTCCACTTATTTGGGGAGGCATTTTTTTAAAAACGGCAGCGGTCCAAAAGTTGGGTTATTTCATAAAAAAAAATTCATATTTGGAGGTTACTTTGGACGCAAATGTTCCACATATGTTAAGCAGTTAACATTGGTGGTCCTACGGTTGGGTTATTTTCATAAAAAATGTTCATATTTGGAGGTTACTTTGGACGCAAATTGCGAGGTCCAGAGAATATTCTCCGCATGGTGACCTACAATCCATAACTAGATAAGGGCATAACGATTCCAAAAAGGTGCTCCACTTATTTGGGGAGTATTTTTTTTAAAAACGGGAGCGATCCAAAAGTTGGGTTATTTTGGACGCAAATTTTCCACATATGTTAAGCAGTTAACATTTATGGATCTTCACACACATGAAATTTTAAATTTGAAAAATTAAATTTGAATTAATTTATTTGTCAATTACCCAATAAGCAATGAGTTTAAGGTTCCATAAATTCGGAGAATTTTCTTTTACAACCAGTGTGGATGTAATGTCATGATCAAGCCGAAGAAATGAATGTTATTCCAACGTTGGTTTTCGAAGTTAAAAAAACTTGACACGAAATTCACTACACAAAATTACTCAGTGGCAACCCAGTGACGTGATAAATTAAATGTCAACAAGAAAATTTTCATTTTTTTCACCACTACATATGTGCCACTGCATTCGCACAATCAGTGAGATCATTGTTTTTCGCTTGAATTAGCAAACAGACAAATCCATTAATATATAAATGCAGGTCCAAACACGAAAGTCATCCCGGGAATTCTACAGCACGGAAAATGCACGATGAGCTGATATACAATGTAAGTGACCAAGGTTTACGAATATGTTTATGAAATATTAATATATTTTCATTCATACGCAGACAACATTGATATATTACGTGAAACTGGCAATGTTATACATCGCAGTGGCGCAATTGGATTCACTGGTTTGATCTTTGAGGCACGTCGTGGATTTTACAAGAAGTTCCTGTATACTGCCACCGGTGCATGTGCTCTTGCAGCTGTAGAACATACTTTAATTCCTTTTACTATATAGTATTATAACTTATATGCGTTTTCTTTTATTTTATATTTAAACCTTTAATTAGGGAAATATATGGGCTTGAATTCAAGTGTAATTTGAAGGTCGAATCACATTTTATTTATAGCTTACAATTAAGTTCAACCTCGAATGTATATTCAAGTTTAGGTAAAGGCTAGATTCAATTGGATAAAAAGCTACCAGTTTTGCTGGAGAACGCTATGGTTTTCAAGCTTACAATTACAAAAAGTTGAACGCTTTTCTCCAGTAAGAGCTTCGATATCCATGTTCAATATACATTCGAAAATCACTTAATATCCAGGTTTTTGGTTTATTGGGTAGTTGCCAGATATGACCGAAAATCTATTACAATATTGTTCTAACCGGAAGTTAAATAATTTGTGTTTGTTAAATCGAAAATATTTCACGGAAACTTTATTCTGAAAGTTAGGCTATCTGCCAGTTAACAAATGTACAGACAAACTTTAACGTAACCGAACATTGTGAAAACGGCCCTCAAACTATTAAAAATATTTTTACAATTTTAACATATATCCCACAGTGTTTAACATAAGTTCCACATAAGTTAAGCAGTTAACATTAATGGATTTATTTTTATGGATATCTTCACAAACATGTTAAACACGAAATTTTTCATTGCAGTTCGAGAAAATTTTGTTTATTTTCCTGTGAAACAAATTATAGTTCATTTATGTTTGTCTTTTTTAACATATATCTGTTTCATTTAGGGGCCTATTATGATTAGCGAAGCGAATGTACTTGGCGAAGCGAACGCTTTGGCGAAGCGAACGCAATTTGGCGAATGAACTGGCGAATGTACTAATTTTTATGGTTTTAAAGTGAGCAACACTTACAACATTGACGGATAGAATTATCATTTCAGAGTTGAAAAAAATAGTATCATGTTGCGTACTTTTAGTACTGCCTTTTTTTTAGAACAGATACTATTTTATCTTAATATCTATTTTTTTATTATTAAAAAACAATTTAATATTATTTATGGTTTAAAAAACGTTAACTCGATTCAGAACAATAATACTTTTTCGGTTTTTTGTTATTTTTTGTCTATAAAAGATTAAAAAGTATCCAAATAAACTTCGGAATAATTCAAATTAGTTAAAATGTACAGTAAAATATGTTTTTAAATGTTAATATTGGAATTATTTTTACATAAAAATAAATACTTTTTATTAAAAAAAGTAGTTTTTTTATTTGGAGCAATACTTCTTTTATTTTAATTTAAAGAAACCCTAGAGTTTCAAAACAGCTGATGTGAATATACTTGTTTAGAAAAATAATAAAAATGTTCCAAAAAAACGATGGGCCCAAAGCAATCAAAGAAGAGCGTGTTAAACAGAAGCCAATGCGGTGTGCAGAAAGCTGGAGCGACGACGAGGAGGAAGACTACAATAAGTTACAGTGATGGTGGTCTGTCCTCCTCTGTGGCACAAATAACTTCGCGCGATGAACCAAGCTGCATCCTCAGCAGCAGTCGGAGCAGTTCCAGACATTTCTTTATTTAGTGTTAAGTTTAAAATCAAAATAAAAAGTGTGAAAAAAATTGTTTTTTTTTACGTTTATTAGTTAGGTCACAAAAAACTCAAAATTATAGACATCCTTCTATAAAAACTAAAGGATAAGATAAATTGAAAATCAGAAAAAGCCTAATAAACAAAAGCACAAAAGAAAATAAAAATCAAAAGAAAAACTGAAAAACAATAGATAAAGATACGTTCGCCGATTCGTCACATGAACTGTTGATTCGCTTGATTTTGACACTTGAAGCGAATGAAAATCGGTTGAGTGTTGCATGTTTTTTTACGTTCGCTTAACTTTTCCCGTTTTTTGGCGAATGAAGTCTGGCGAATGTAACCGTAATAGCTTTTTGGACGTTCGCTTCGCCAAAACCATTCGCTTCGCTAATCATAATAGGGCCCTTAGTTATTATAGCAATTTTTTGAAAAAAAAGCAACCTTAGGCGATACGGTGAATCTCCTAGAAAATACAATGTAAATCGGGTATTAAATTTCTAAATTATCTCTGTAATATCGCCATTGGACCAAATTATATATCAGCCTTTCCAAATGAAAAAAAACTCACATTAAGTAGGTGTACCGGTTTTTGATTTTTCAAGGTCACAAGTGGTCCGAGCGACTTTTTTTTGTTGTTGTAATTTTTTATAAAAATTATAGAGGGTGGCATGTTTTTTCGCTTCGGGCGGTAAAGTGCATTCTCCCCTATTAATATACTCTAAATAACATACAAATGGTAAAATATTTGCAATGATGTTTAAGGCTCTAATACTTTCGAACCATATCTTGTTTTCGTAGGTCCAGTTTTTCAGTGATAGTTGAACTTTGTTTGTGGTTTAAACTTCGTTTAAAATCAAAATAGATTTTATAAGTGAACTTCAACCGTCGTTTAATCTTAGTTTAAACGAGCGATGCTGATGGTTTAAACTACGTTTAAACATACAAAGTTTTTGCCATGCATTTTTCTCACAACTCTTTCCACTATTATCTGCTGGTGCGTTGTTTCACAAATTATTATTAATTTTTGTATTTTTGCACACTATGCATTAAAAAAACTCTCACGTGCACTTTAGTTGCTTGATCTGTTTCTAAAATTTAAAAATACATTAATATTATTTTTCTCAAACAATTTTTATGTATTTAATTATGAATGACATTTATCAGAAGTCAAAATCGAGAGAATTATTTGTCATTAGCCTGTGGTGCCATATGTATTGTCTTAGTCTGTGTTCATTAAAAAACTGCTAAAAACTGCTAACAAAATTAAACGTCGTTTAATTTATTGAAAAGATTAATTAACCCTAACCCTCCTGACACGGGTACCCGGGCACCCGAACAGTCTTTGAAGTCAAATATTTTCCAAGCCAAAAATGTTAAAAATTTGAGGTTACATGACATCTTACAAATAGTCGTTTTTTCTCATTTGTAGCTTTCTAGAAATATTTGAGTAGGCTGTGGAGCCGCCCAAAGTCAAATAGTCCTTAACCTCCTGACAGGGGTACCCGTATGTATCTACATATATTTTGTATGAAAAATCGCATTTTTTTAGTATCTTTCGGTCGGATTTTGGATCATTGGACTCGCAAAGGTAGCGTAATTGTATCCGTGGATCATAAACTCAAGAGCTACCATCATCGTCAAATCTCCGCCAAGTGTTGGTAAAAAGCCAATACGGAAGCTTCGCGTATTTCGATGGTAAGGAAACTGGAATAGATATAAAATCACTTGTCGCAGCCACGTCGATCATGTTGAAAAAAATACTATGGGAATATATTTGTCATAAGTTTGGTCTATATTTGACAAAGAAGTTCATTTTTATTGAATATACATTGGGATGTACCTATATCGTGTGTGGGAATGTAATATTTGTTTTGTCGAATTATACCGACGATGCTCATTCCTCTTACCCGGCCATCGATTGTGACGTAAAAAATGAATTGTTCTCAGACCAGGTTGTTTCTAAAAATCAGCCAGAACTAAACCAATATTTTATCTAACGTTTACATTTCCCTGGCGAAATGGTTCTTTGCTTGTGTAAATTATTCCATCGGCTGTGTTTCATTACCAACATATGTGGATACCAAATTTTACTGGCTTCAACGGAAATAAAACTTGTCCGTCCTCCAAATAAGAGTAACTGTTCATCCAATGTTACTAATAAGGATAATAGTTGCTGAAATCTATCGCAAATAGACGCTGAATTTTACGATGGATGACTGTGATAATCTCAAAGAATTGAAAAAGTATCATCGCTAGTACAACTTATACCAATAACCTGTAAAATTTCAATGAAATCATTAAGTTATTTCATTGTAATCAGACGAAAATCGCGAAATTTAACTTTTTGAATTTTAATATCGGCTAATTTCCGCCGGTTAAAATCTAATGCCCTTGTTGTTGCTGTGTCTGAGGATCTCAGTTTTTATATATCCGAAAATTACCTTAGTTGTCACAACTCTAATACATTTACGATGCAATCCATTTAAATTCTCTATTTTTCCATATAAAATACACACGGGTACCATTGTTAGGAGTCTACGTAAATGTTGTCAGGAGGGTTAAACGGAGTTTAAATTAGCATTGAAAAACTGACCCTTATGCCCGTTACTTCAACGAATAGATATCTATTGGTGTTCGTACCGAACAGATATCTCTTACCTACCCGGTGTTTTTATTCCTTAACTATGCATTGAAGTTACGAAATTTTACTAACAAGATAGATAACTAAGCACCTGTAGATATCTATTCGTTCAAGTTACGAGCATTAGTGTAAAACCATTCAATTTTTGATCGGTTTCAGGGAACCGATCGGTAAAATTATTTTTACACCCGCCACTTTTTTAAATTTGTATTTCGTCTGCCCTATATAGTTAACTTTTCCCAAAATAGATGTAATTGTATTTTTTTTTTTGAGTCATTTATTAATTTTTTTATGTAATACATAAAATTGAATACCAAAACGAATTACAAAATTGGGACATCATCCGATTTGTGAACTGCTTCATTATTATTCTCGAAATTATTACAGTTTTCAATTTTGTCGTTTTGATCAGAAATATCGATCTCATCACTAATTCCCAAATCCTTTAAAATATTTCGTAATCGTCGTATTTCATAAAGGGCATTGTCAAGCTCAGATTCTAATTTTTCAATTTTTTCTGGTGGACTTGGGTTATTACCGAGTTCCTCCCGTATAAACAATAAAGGGTTATCTGGTTTAATATTCGAGCTTAAGATTTTTTCAAAAATGCCTGCCAGCTTCTCAATTATTCCAGTATTTTCCAAGTATTCACGAACATTGTCTTTCTGCATGTCCCCAAAACATTCACCGCCCAAAAAACTCATTTTGAACTATTTTCAAACTCACGTTGCAAAAAAATTCTGCTATTTTAATTAAAAACCAGTTAGCAGGGATGACACCAGTGTTGTATTTAGCGGGCATTTCCCAATAAGCAATGAGTTTAAGGTTCCATAAATTTGGAGAATTTTCTTTTACAATTAGTGTGGATGTAATATCATGATCAAGCCGAAGAAATGAATGTAATTCCACTGTTGGGTTTCGAAGTTAAAAAAACTTGACACGAAATTCACTACACAAAATTACTCAGTGGCAACCCAGTGACGTGATAAATTAAATGTCATTTTTTCACCACTACATATGCGCCACTGCATTCGCACAATCAGTGAGATCATTGTTTTTCGCTTGAATTAGCAAACAGACAAATCAATTAATATATAAACTGGTTTGATCTTTGAGGCACGTCGTGGATTTTACAAGAAGTTCCTGTACACTGTCACTGTAGGGAAATATATGGGCTTGAATTCAACTGTAATTTGAAGCTAGAATCACATTTTATTTATAGCTTACAATTAAGTTAAACCTCGAATATATATTGAATGTCGGAATTCAAGTTTAGGTAAAGGCGAGATTCAATTGGATAAATAGCTACCAGTTTTGCTGGAGAACGCTATGGTTTTCAAGCTTACAATTACAAAAAGCTTACAATTTCAAAAGTTAACGATATCCGAATGTTGTCGTAAAAGTTATCAAGTATGTCCGCC
>OX638130.1:76374750-76549750 GCA_951804985.1 Dryomyza anilis
GTGGCACCTCTGAACTTCATACCTCAAAGTTGACATTCGATTTTTTTTTTTGCTACGATTCACCATTAGGTGGTCACCAAGGGGGCGTAAAAACATTTTTAAGAATTCGGCAACAGTACCGATGGAAGGGTATGCAGAAGCAAATAAAGGATTATGTGAAAAATTGTTCAAAATGTCAGGTAAACAAGAGTTCAAGGCTGACGAAGATGCCAATGGTTCTAACTGATACGCCAGTCAGACCCTTTGACAAAGTGTACATGGACCTGGTGGGTATTCTGCCCGAAATCAATTCAGGAAATAAATACATCTTAACGTTTCAGGACGATTTTTCTAAATTTATGTGCTGTGTGGCTATACCCGATGCGGAAGCCAACACTGTAGCAAAAGCATTCTGCAACGAAATAGTTACACGCCACAATATATCCAAAGTATTGGTAACAGACAATGGATCGAACTTCGTTTCCAAACTATTTTTGGATACATGTAAATTGTTAGGAATTAAAAAATTACATATAACACCCTACCATCCACAGGCTAATGGGTCATTGAAACGAAGTCATCGTCCACTAGCTGAATATTTACGTAGTTTTGCTAAAGAGGATGGGCCAAACTGGGACCAATGGTTAAATTCTGCAATGCATTTTCATGACATACGAATTTAAAGCGTAAATGTTTACCTTTATATAACCCAGAAGACTACCATAAGGTATTAAAGTACCAAATACAGCGATCACACGAGATCGTCAGGCAAAATAAATGTAGGGCCAAGGAGGTGTCGAAAAAACAATACGACAAGAACCTCAACCCTATACAATTCAAACCACACGACATGATTTTAATGATAAACCAAACTAGGAAGAATAAGTTCCCTCCCATTTGGAAGGGACCCTACGTGGTCGTAGAGGGAGGTGGGCCAGTGACCACGACGATATTGATCAAAAACAAAGATAAGAAAATTTACAATAATATGTTAAAGGCATATCACAAATAGTGTATGCCGTTAAAACTAAAAATATTATAATATTACCCTAAAATAGAACCCATGAAGGTAAAAATATAAAACCAATTAGCTATGCGTTGACAATTTAACTCGTAGATTGCAACTTTATGTTGGATAAAATAAATCTAACCATAAGATAAAGAGTAACCATTAAATAAAACATTACATAAAACATTTGGAGGAAAAAATAAATATAAATAGTTTAGGAAAACAGTAAGTAAAAAACAATTTAAACATATTAAAAATAATAATTTAATATAAATGCAGATCTTGCAGTTTTTTTTTTGATACCATAAACAATGCAAATAAACAATGCAAATAAATTTTACCGTCATGCCAGTAGGAAGTTTCATATAATGTGACTTATATTTATAAGTACACAAAAACAATATAATAAAATATTAAACATGTTTAGAAAATAAATCGCAATTCTAATTATATTTTTTTACATGCAGAGAAATCATAGGTACTTTTGTATATTAATATAATTCAATTTGAATAAGTTTAAATGAATAAATTTTAAATGAATTTGAAGAACTTACATATAATAATTTAAATTTCTTAAAGAAGAAGAAAAATATCAGTTAGTATTAAAATTAAAAAACAAGGAACGAAAAAAAAAATTGGTAGAATAAATAGAATGTAAAAAAAGAATTTAAAATTAAAAAAAAGCGATTTATGCATTAAAATATTTAGTGCAGTTAAAATTAAAAAAAAAAGTTATAATAATTGAATCGAAAAAAAAGAGGAAACATATTAGTATAAATAAAATGGAAAAAAATATATATAGGTATTAAATATTATTTTTTTTTTAAAAGAATTTTTAATTTTTAAAGAAAAAATATAATAAGAAGAGATGAAAAAAAAAGAAAAATATGAAAAAAAATTTGGGGAATTAAAATTAAAAAAAAGAGGGATACAAATTTTTATTAAAAAGAAAAAAAAGAGAAGAAGAAAAAGAAGACAAAAAAAAATAATATTAACAATTAAATTTTTAAAGAATAAAAAAAAAGAAATAAAATATATATATATATGAAAAAAAAGGAACTAAAGTTAAAAAAAAGGAGAACATTTTAATTAAAGATAAGAAAAAAAAGAAGGAGGTATGAAAATTTTAATTAAAGAGAAGAAAAAAAAGGAAGAAAATAAGAAAAGAAAAAAAAGAAGAAGAAAATAAGAAGAAAAGAAAAAAAAAATATAGAGAAAAAAAATAAGAGAAAAAATATATAAATTACAGATATTAACTATTAATTTTTTTTAAAGAAAAAAAAAGGAAAAAATAAATGAAAAAAAATAAGGGGAATTAATATTAAAAAAAAAAAATTAATTAATTTATTTTAATTTTTATCTAACATTTTATTTTGTTTTGGAAATTTAAATTTGTATTGGAAATTAAATACATTTTCAAACTAAATTAACACAGTTAAAGAAAAAAAAATATGTATATACGTATTCTTGAGAACTTTTTAAATAATATATATGTATATGCAATGTGCAATATATTCTATGTACATATATATTTAAAAAAAAAAATGTATATGAAATAATTTTTTTTTCGTTTTTGCGCATTGAAGGGGGGTTGAATCCGCCGCATTGAGTCCCTCCGCATATAAGACGACGATCTTAGCCACTGGGCTAAATACATAATTACACTAAAATTACACTATGTTAATAAAAGCTAGTACTACACTAAATAGTAATACTTCAAATAATGTGCACACTATATTTCAAGTAATTTAAGTATTTTAAAATCAATCATTTAGCATACGCCATGTTACATGAACAATTATATATTATACGAAAATTATATTAAGATTACATAAATTAGTACCACACCAGTAGTGTGACACCAAATATTTGGAATAGTTTGAAAACAAAATTAAAATTATTGTTTGTAAAATATTCATGTAAATTTAAAATATCCGAGTGCACAAAAATTTTTATTTAGAGTGACCAACAGCGCTGGATACTCAGAAGACGCATAGATAATCGTTGGGGTCTTGGGACTATAATGGGGACATGTGGAAGGAACTCTCGGTGTTATAGACAAGAAGAAGAAGTGAAGCAGAGGTCTAGCAGATTCAAATAAAGAAAAGAAAAACGATCCAACACACTACATATAACGAAACATTGAAGATGAACAAGACAAATCCGACCCAACACACAGTAGAGCAAGAGGAGAAATCTGGTCCAACAGTAGGGCATACAAAAGTCACTCATGTAATCATATACACCTCTCTAACCCAAATATAAAATCAATATATTCATTTTAAAATACCAACTGCAATACAAAATGCAAAACACGTATAAGTAAAATAATTTGATCAAGTTTATCTATATACATATATATATATAATAATTATCATCCAATTACAAGTATTAAATCGGTTAGATTATCATTATAAGTATGAACAAATATTACACAAGTATAAAACGAAAGATATTAAAAAAAAATATTTACAAAACACAAAAAAAATATATATGTATATACAAAAAGAAACAAATAATAACAATATATAAAAAAAAGAAGAATATATATATATATATATATATCGGTTAGATTATCATTATAAGTATGAACAAATATTACACAAGTATAAAACGAAAGATATTAAAAAAAAATATATACAAAACACAAAAAAAACCAGTTGGGAAGGTTAGATCACATGTGAAATTTTAAAGTAGGTGTAATTATGATAGTTAGGATTATCAAAATTATAGTCGGTCTAAGCCGACTATAAATACCCTACACATATGTGTGATTACCATTCAAAGTGATATATAGGTCACCAGGGTATACGAATCCTGAAAATAACTACAAACATTCAATCACTGAAGAATTTCCATTCATTTGATACCCATATTTACAAATGGGTAGGTGTACCGAATTTGATTTTTTTTTTTTTTTGTGAACCACAAGTCTTTTCGCCGGCAAACATTATTATCATGTATTTGAGCATGATATCAATATATATTTGACCAAAAAAGTTTACCTAAGCACGTATACATAAAAATTGATCTTTATATGTACATTTTATATGTGGTATTTGAACATAAGTGGTCGGATCATAGGTCACAATGGACCGATCTCGCCAATTTTTTCGCACATACAGCGTAGGTATATTAGTAATCTAAGTTATAAGTTTCATTTATCTAGCTCTTCAATTTTAAAAGTAGTAGGGATTTCAACAGACAGACAGACAGACGGCAGACAGACGGACATCGCTAAATCGACTCAGGAGGTCATGCTGATCAAGAATATATATACTTTTCCATACCGGAGATGCTTCCTTCTGGGTGTTACAAACGGCGTACCAAACTGAATATACCCTTTCACTCTTAGTGTAGGGTATAAAAAGAGAGATATATAAATATTTAGAACAGTTAAAATTAAAAAACAAGGAACGAAAAAAAATATATTAGTAGAATAAATAAAATGTAAAAAAAAGAATTTAAAATTAAAAAAAATTAAAATATTTAGTGCAGTTAAAATTAAAAAAAAAGTTATAATAATTGAATTGAAAAAAAAAGAGGAAACATATTAGTATAAATAAAATGGAAAAAAAAATATATAGGTATTAAATATTAATTTTTTTTTTTAAAAGAATTTTTAATTTTTAAAGAAAAAAATATAATAAGAAGAGATGAAAAAAAAGAAAAATATGAAAAAAAAATTGGGGAATTAAAATAAAAAAAAAGAGGGATACAAATTTTTATTAAAAAGAAAAAAAAGAGAAGAAGAAAAAGAAGACAAAAAAAGAAGACAAAAAAAATAATATTAACAATTAAATTTTTAAAGAATAAAAAAAAAGAAATAAAATATATATATGAAAAAAAAAAAGGAACTAAAGTTAAAAAAAAGGAGAACATTTTAATTAAAGATAAGAAAAAAAAGAAGGAGGTATGAAAATTTTAATTAAAGAGAAGAAAAAAAAGGAAGAAAATAAGAAAAGAAAAAAAAGAAGAAGAAAATAAGAAGAAAAGAAAAAAAAATACAGAGAAAAAAAATAAGAGAAAAAAATATATAAATTACAGATATTAACTATTAATTTTTTTTTTAAGAAAAAAAAAGGAAAAAATAAATGAAAAAAAATAAGGGGAAAAAATTAATTAATTTATTTTAGTTTTTATCTAACATTTTATTTTGTTTTGGAAATTTAAATTTGTATTGGAAATTAAATACATTTTCAAACTAAATTAACACAGTTAAAGAAAAAAAAATATGTATATACGTATTCTTGAGAACTTTTTAAATAATATATATGTATATGCAATGTGCAATATATTCTATGTACATATATATTTAAAAAAAAAAAAATTTATGAAATAATTTTTTTTCGTTTTTGCGCATTGAAGGGGGGTTGAATCCGCCGCATTGAGTCCCTCCGCATATAAGACGACGATCTTAGCCACTGGGCTAAATACATAATTACACTAAAATTACACTATGTTAATAAAAGCTAGTACTACACTAAATAGTAATACTTCAAATAATGTGCACACTATATTTCAAGTAATTTAAGTATTTTAAAATCAATCATTTAGCAATCAATTATAATTATATTTACTTACTTACTTACTTAAATGGCCCTTACAACCGTGGGTCGGTTTTGGCCGCTGAGATGAAGCCGCGCCAGTCGGATCTGCTTTGCGCGCGCTGACGCCAGTTAGAAATACCAAGCGTTGCCAGGTTGTCCTCAACTTGGTCTTTCCAACGCAGATTTGGACGCCCTCTTCTACGCTGTCCACCTTCGAGTTTCGATTCAAGCACCTTCTTGGCTGGAGTGTTTTCATCCATTCGTTCGACATGACCTAGCCAGCGAAGCCGCTGGATCTTGATGCGCTTGACTATGTCAATGTCGTCGAATAACTCATATAGCTCGTGGTTCATCCTGATTCGATACTCGTTAGCAAAGCAGATAGGGCCAAAGATTTTACGGAGAATCTTTCTCTCGAACGCTCCCAGTACTCTCTCATCGGTGGTGGCCAGCGTCCATGTTTCTGCACCATAAAGTAGGACGGGCATGATGAGTGACTTGTAGAGCGTTATTTTTGTCCGGCGAGAGAGGGCTCTGCTTCTCAATTGCCTACTGAGCCCAAAGTAGCACCTGTTGGCAAGAGTTATTCTCCGTTTGATCTCCAGGCTGACGTCGTTGTTGCTGTTTACGCTGGATCCCAGATAGACGAAGTCCTTCACAATGTCGAACTTGTGGGTGTCAAAATCAGCTTTTTGTCCAAGACGCACGGACTCTTTTTTGCTTGTTGACACAAGGAACTTCGTCTTGTCCTCGTTCACCGCTAGACCCATTCGACGCGACTCTTTCTCCAATCTGGAGAATGCTGCGCTGACTGCTCGTGTGCTCCTGCCAATGATATCAATATCGTCGGCATATGCGAGCAGCATGACACTTTTGTTGAGGATAGTGCCGCTTTGACGGAGTTCGGCAGCTCGAACTATTTTCTCCATCAATAAGTTAAAAAAGTCGCACGATAGGGAGTCACCCTGTCTGAAACCTCGTTCGGTATGAAATGGCTCGGAGAGGTCTTTTCCTATTCTCACTGAGCAACGTGTGTTGCTCAGGGTCATCCTGCAAAGTCTTATAAGTTTCGCAGGTATACCGAACTCAGACATTGCGGCGTATAATCGTTCCCTTATCGGAGTGTCGAAGGCGGCTTTATAGTCGACTAATAGGTGGTAGGTGTCGATCTGTTTTTCTAGGGTCTTTTCCTGGATTAGGCGCAATGTGAAAATCTGGTCTATGGTGGACTTTCCAGGTCTGAAGCCGCACTGATAAGGTCCAATCAGTCTGTTGACGATGGGCTTCAGTCTTTCACATAATACGCTCGATAGAACCTTGTATGCGATATTGAGTAGGCTGATCCCACGGTAGTTGGCGCAGATAGTGGGATCCCCTTTCTTAAGGATTGGGCAGAGTACACTGAGGTTCCAGTCACTTGGCATGCTTTCATCCGACCATATTCTGCTTACGAGCTCGTGCATGCTCTCTATTAGCTCTTCGCCTCCGGTCTTAAACAATTCAGCAGGCAGGCCATCAGCACCTGCGGCTTTGTTGTTTTTCAGCCGAGCAATGGCTGTTCTGACCTCGTCATGGTCGGGTGGCGGAATCTCAACGTCGTCATCAAGTACTGGGGTTGCCGGGTTTGCTTCTCTATCGGTGGAATTGAGGTCATCATCACCGGTCAGCAGTTTAGAGAAGTGATCCCTCCATATTTTCAGTGTGCTCTGGATATCTGTCACTAGATTTCCGTTCTCATCTTTACAGGAAGAGGCTCCGGATTTCGAACCTCCGGCTAGGCGTCTTATTTTCTCGAAGAATTTTCGAGCCTCATTCCTGTCCCCATGCATCTCAATCTCCTCACACTCACGTCTTTCTGCCTCGCTTTTTTTTCGCCTGAAAAGACGTCTCTCTTCCCTCCTCTTCTCTTTGTATCGCTCCTTCGCAGCTCGCGTAGCTACTGACTGCAGGGTGGATTTGTACGCAGCGTCTTTCTCTGCAGTGGCCGCGCGACACTCTTGGTCATACCACTGATTCCTCAGGGGGCGTTGGAATCCAAGCACCTCTTCGGCAGCCGTACGCATAGAGCAGGAGATATGATTCCACTGCGCGCTTATATCATCGAGAGGAGGAGTGCTTTGTCTAAGCAGGTGTGAGAGTCGAGTGGAAAAGGCTTGCGTTGTCTGTTGTGATTGCAGCTTTCCGACGTCTAGCTTTCTCTGCGTTTGGTTCCGTACGTTCTTCGCAGCGCTTAAGCGTGTGCGGACCTTGGCTGCTACAAGGTAATGATCCGAGTCCATATTGGCACCTCGGATAGTGCGTACGTCCATCACGCTTGAAGAGTGCCTTCCGTCAATCACAACGTGATCAATTTGATTTCGAGTTTTTTGATCGGGCGACAACCATGTGGCCTTGTGGATATCGAAATGTTCGAATCTAGTGCTACTAACTACCATGTTTCGTGCTGCGGCGAAGTCGATTAGTCTCGTTCCGTTATCGGAAGTGTTGGCATGGAGGCTAAATTTTCCGATTGTGGGACAATAGATGGCTTCTCTGCCCACCTTGGCGTTAAAATCGCCTAGCACGATTTTGATATCGTGGCGGGGGCAGCGCTCGTATGCGTTGTCTAGGCGCTCGTAGAAGCGCTCTTTTGTCTCGTCATCTTTCTCGTTCGTCGGAGCGTGTGCACAAATTAGGCTGATATGGAAATATTTAGCCTTGATGCGGATTGTTGCCAGCCTTTCGTCCACGGGCGTGAACCTAGAGACAAGGTGGCGGAGTCTCTTGCCGACCACAAATCCACATCCAAATTCGTGTCTCTCCGCATGGCAGCTGTAGTAGATATCACAGGACGCTTGTTTCGAACAGCCCTGTCCCGTCCATCGCATCTCCTGGATAGCGGTGATGTCAGCCTTATATTTTTCGAGGACATCTGCCAGCTGGATAGAGGCACCTTCCCTATAAAGGGTCCGGACATTCCAGGTGCATATCCGTAAATCATGGTCCTTAAAACGTTTGCGTGGGTCGTCATCGTTGTAATCGGTCGTTATCCGAGGCTTCTTTTTTGTTTTCATTGGGCGCATAGGTTTTTTCCGTGGTGGGACCCAAACCCAACGCACGAACCCTCACTCTGAGGGAGATGCTCGCCACTCACTTTAGCCGACTTCTACACCGGGTGGTGTAGAGCGCCGTTTCCAGGGACTTCCACGAGGAGGACTTCCACCGAAGTGGAGGTGTCACCATTTGACAATTTGTCAATTCTGGTGACCAGTGAGTTGACTTGAGACGACACCTACAAGGATTGCGCTGGCTTCGCCATGTTGAAGCACTCAGACACGTTGCCTTGTGATAATCGCCCCCATAGTCCCTGACCCCCAAAAGGGGGTCAAAAACCACTTTTTGTCCAAAAAATTTTTATTGCGGAAATGGATAGCGAACCTCATTAGAAGACTAATGGTACCCTTTGGAGTGGTCCCTGACCCCCAAAAGGGGGTCAAAAACCCATTTATGACCCAAAATGGGTCATAAATGGGTCCACCTGCGTTTAACCGCCGCAGCGACTTCTAACTTCAATTTATGTCCAACCAGCATAAGCGATGATGGGTCATCCTGAAATCACGTACAATATTATCAAATATTACAATACAGTTTAATAAAAATTAAATACTTACAATTTGTTGAAATCCCTACTACTTTTAAAATTGAAGAGCTAGATAAATGAAACTTATAACTTAGATTACTAATATACCTACGCTGTATGTGCGAAAAAATTGGCGAGATCGGTCCATTGTGACCTATGATCCGACCACTTATGTTCAAATACCACATATAAAATGTACATATAAAGATCAATTTTTATGTATACGTGCTTAGGTAAACTTTTTTGGTCAAATATATATTGATATCATGCTCAAATACATGATAATAATGTTTGCCGGCGAAAAGACTTGTGGTTCACAAAAAAAAAAAATCAAATTCGGTACACCTACCCATTTGTAAATATGGGTATCAAATGAATGGAAATTCTTCAGTGATTGAATGTTTGTAGTTATTTTCAGGATTCGTATACCGTGGTGACCTATATATCACTTTGAATGGTAACCACACATATGTGTAGGGTATTTATAGTCGGCTTAGACCGACTATAATTTTGATAATCCTAACTATCATAATTACACCTACTTTAAAATTTCACATGTGATCTAACCTTCCCAACTGGTTTTTTTTGTGTTTTGTATATATATTTTTTTAATATCTTTCGTTTTATACTTGTGTAATATTTGTTCATACTTATAATGATAATCTAACCGATATATATATATATATATATTTTCTTCTTTTTTTTATATATTGTTATTATTTGTTTCTTTTTGTATATATATATATATATATATTTTTTTTTTTTGTGTTTTGTATATATTTTTTTTTAATATCTTTCGTTTTATACTTGTGTTATATTTGTTCATACTTATAATGATAATCTAACCGATTTAATACTTGTAATTGGATGATAATTATTATATATATATATGTATATAGATAAACTTGATCAAATTATTTTACTTATACGTGTTTTGCATTTTGTATTGCAGTTGGTATTTTAAAATGAATATATTGATTTTATATTTGGGTTAGAGAGGTGTATATGATTACATGAGTGACTTTTGTATGCCCTACTGTTGGACCAGATTTCTCCTCTTGCTCTACTGTGTGTTGGGTCGGATTTGTCTTGTTCATCTTCAATGTTTCGTTATATGTAGTGTGTTGGATCGTTTTTCTTTTCTTTATTTGAATCTGCTAGACCTCTGCTTCACTTCTTCTTCTTGTCTATAACGCCGAGAGTTCCTTCCACATGTCCCCATTATAGTCCCAAGACCCCAACGATTATCTATGCGTCTTCTGAGTATCCAGCGCTGTTGGTCACTCTAAATAACAATTTTTGTGCACTCGGATATTTTAAATTTACATGAATATTTTACAAACAATAATTTTAATTTTGTTTTCAAACTATTCCAAATATTTGGTGTCACACTACTGGTGTGGTACTAATTTATGTAATCTTAATATAATTTTCGTATAATATATAATTGTTCATGTAACATGGCGTATGCTAAATGATTGATTTTAAAATACTTAAATTACTTGAAATATAGTGTGCACATTATTTGAAGTATTACTATTTAGTGTAGTACTAGCTTTTATTAACATAGTGTAATTTTAGTGTAATTATGTATTTAGCCCAGTGGCTAAGATCGTCGTCTTATATGCGGAGGGACTCAATGCGGCGGATTCAACCCCCCTTCAATGCGCAAAAACGAAAAAAAAAATTATTTCATATAACTTTTTTTTTTTAAATATATATGTACATAGAATATATTGCATATACATATATATTATTTAAAAAGTTCTCAAGAATACGTATATACATATTTTTTTTTCTTTAACTGTGTTAATTTAGTTTGAAAATGTATTTAATTTCCAATACAAATTTAAATTTCCAAAACAAAATTAAATGTTAGATAAAAATTAAAATAAATTAATTAATTTTTTTTTTTTTTAATTTTAATTCCCCTTATTTTTTTTCATTTATTTTTTCCTTTTTTTTTCTTTAAAAAAAATTAATAGTTAATATCTGTAATTTATATATTTTTTTCTCTTATTTTTTTTCTCTATATTTTTTTTTCTTTTCTTCTTATTTTCTTCTTCTTTTTTTTCTTTTCTTATTTTCTTCTTTTTTTTTTCTTCTCTTTAATTAAAATTTTCATACCTCCTTCTTTTTTTTCTTATCTTTAATTAAAATGTTCTCCTTTTTTTAACTTTAGTTCCTTTTTTTTTCATATATATATTTTATTTCTTTTTTTTTATTCTTTAAAAATGTAATTGTTAATATTATTTTTTTTGTCTTCTTTTTCTTCTTCTCTTTTTTTTCTTTTTAATAAAAATTTGCATCCCTCTTTTTTTTAATTTTAATTCCCCAATTTTTTTTTCATCTCTTCTTATTATATTTTTTCTTTAAAAATTAAAAATTCTTTTAAAAAAAAAAAATAATATTTAATACCTATATATTTTTTTTTCCATTTTATTTATACTAATATGTTTCCTCTTTTTTTTCGATTCAATTATTATAACTTTTTTTTTTAATTTTAACTGCACTAAATATTTTAATGCATAAATCGCTTTTTTTTAATTTTAAATTCTTTTTTTACATTTTATTTATTCTACCAATTTTTTTTTTTTTCGTTCCTTGTTTTTTAATTTTAATACTAACTGATATTTTTCTTCATCTTTAAGAAATTTAAATTATTATATGTAAGTTCTTCAAATTCATTTAAAATTTATTTGTTATATTCAAACTTATTCAAATTGAATTATATTAATATACAAAAGTACCTATGATTTCTCTGCATGTAAAAAAATATAATTAGAATTGCGATTTATTTTCTAAACATGTTTATTATATTATTTTTGTGTACTTATAAATATAAGTCACATTATATGAAACTTCCTACTGGCATGACGGTAAAATTGAATTATATTTATTTGCATTGTTTATGGTATCAAAAAAAAAACTCCAAGATCTGCATTTATATTAAATTATTATTTTTAATATGTTTAAATTTTTTTATACCCTACACTAAGAGTGAAAGGGTATATTCAGTTTGGTACGCCGTTTGTAACACCCAGAAGGAAGCATCTCCGGTATGGAAAAGTATATATATTCTTGATCAGCATGACCTCCTGAGTCGATTTAGCGATGTCCGTCTGTCTGTCCGTCTGTCTGTCTGTTGAAATCCCTACTACTTTTAAAATTGAAGAGCTAGATAAATGAAACTTATAACTTAGATTACTAATATACCTACGCTGTATGGCGAGATCGGTCCATTGTGACCTATGATCCGACCACTTATGTTCAAATACCACATATAAAATGTACATATAAAGATCAATTTTTATGTATACGTGCTTAGGTAAACTTTTTTGGTCAAATATATATTGATATCATGCTCAAATACATGATAATAATGTTTGCCGGCGAAAAGACTTGTGGTTCACAAAAAAAATAAATCAAATTCGGTACACCTACCCATTTGTAAATATGGGTATCAAATGAATGGAAATTCTTCAGTGATTGAATGTTTGTAGTTATTTTCAGGATTCGTATACCCTGGTGACCTATATATCACTTTGAATGGTAACCACACATATGTGTAGGGTATTTATAGTCGGCTTAGACCGACTATAATTTTGATAATCCTAACTATCATAATTACACCTATTTTAAAATTTCACATGTGATCTAACCTTCCCAACTGGTTTTACTTACTGTTTTCCTAAACTATTTATATTAATTTTTTCCTCCAAATGACGTAGTATGTAATGTTTTATTTAATGGTTACTCTTTATCTTATGGTTAGATTTATTTTATCCAACATAAAGTTTCAATCTACGAGTTAAATTGTCAACGCATAGCTAATTGGTTTAATATTTTTACCTTCATGGGTTCTATTTTAGGGTAATATTATAATATTTTTAGTTTTAACGGCATACACTATTTGTGATATGCCTTTAACATATTATTGTAAATTTTCTTATCTTTGTTTTTGATCAATATCGTCGTGGTCACTGGCCCACCTCCCTCTACGACCACGTAGGGTCCCTTCCAAATGGGAGGGAACTTATTCTTCCTAGTTTGGTTTATCATTAAAATCATGTCGTGTGGTTTGAATTGTATAGGGTTGAGGTTCTTGTCGTATGGTTTTTTCGACACCTCCTTGGCCCTACATTTATTTTGCCTGACGATCTCGTGTGATCGCTGTATTTGGTACTTTAATACCTTATAGTAGTCTTCTGGGTTATATAAAGGTAAACATTTACGCTTTAAATTCGTATGTTATGAAAATGCATTGCAGAATTTAACCATTGGTCCCAGTTTGGCCCATCCTCTTTATCAAAACTACGTAAATATTCAGCTAGTGGACGATGACTTCGTTTCAATGACCCATTAGCCTGTGGATGGTAGGGTGTTATATGTAATTTTTTAATTCCTAACAATTTACATGTATCCGAAAATAGTTTGGAAACGAAGTTCGATCCATTGTCTGTTACCAATACTTTGGTACGCCCCCTTGGTGACCACCTAACGGTGAATCGTGAAAATTTTAATTACCGTCTCTATGTCCCGAGGTTCAGTTAGAATTATTATATTGTCATTTTCCTTTGTTATCGAATCGTCAGGATCGCATTCTCACTGTTTCTTATCGTCTTCCTTGTCTCTTTTCATGGTTTTTGAACGTGTTTGTACTGCAACTACCTTTTCAGTATTATTCGGTATGCGGCTAAGCGCATCATTTAAATTACTTTTTTCCCGGTTTGTAATGAATTTCGAAATCATTTCGAAATGAATTTCGAAAAGATCAGACGTTGTGTCTGATCTTTTAAGTTTTCTATACCCTTTAGGGGCTGATAATCTGTATAAATTTTAAGTGGTCTTCCAAAAAGATATGCCCTAAAATTTTTGTTGCCCATACAATTGCCAAAAATTCTTTCTCTATAGTAGAGTAGAGTGTTTCCGCATCGTTAAGAGACCTACTGGCAAACGCGATCGGACGGTCGCTTCCAACTTCACCTTGCGAAAGAACCGCGCCAATTGCTTCGTTACTGGCATCTGTCGTGAGCAAAAAAGGGTTCGTTAAAATCCGGATACGCTAGGATAAGTGGAGACATAATTGCCTCCTTAAGTTTTAAAAACGAATTCTGACAATTGTCATTCCATATGAACTTAGCGTCCTTTTTAAGCAAACAGTTTATTGGTAATGACAGTTTCGCCATACCTCCTATAAATTTTTTGTAATAATTAATTAAGACTAAAAATTCTTGAACTTCCTTCCTATTTTTCGGAACTGGAATATTATTTACATACTCTACTTTGGCTGGGTCTGGTGGGGCACCTAACTCAGAACACTTATGTCCTAAATATATAACCTCGGATCGCAAAAACAGACATTTAATTTCAAATTAAGTTCTTTCAGCTTTTGCAAAACCTTGCATAGCCTACGCTCGTGTTCTGCTAAATTATTTCCATAAACCACTATGTCATTTAAATAAACGAAACAGTCAATACCCTGTAAACCTGTTAGTATGTGGTTCATTATCCTTTGAAAAGTGGCTGGTGCCCCCGTTAAACCGAATGGCATCCTGTTGAATTCAAAATGACCAAGGTCTCATAGGCAGTACTTTTTTATTTCTTTATTTATATTTTTCCATTTATTTCAGATTCCTTCGACATATACTACGAGCGTCGAGTAGCAGTAGGGATGGTCTTACCTCATTTATTCTGCAGGAACAAAAATTCAAAATTTAAAGATTCGTCAAAATAATCGTCAGCAGACATTCAACATTTATTATTAATTTCTGTTTAATTTTGTTGATGTGTTGTATTGAATAACAATATAAAAATAATAAAAATACCCTGTAATAAATATATCCAGTTGGGAAGGTTAGATCTGTTGAGAGTTAGCATTATGACAGTGACTCAAAGCGTGGCAGTTCATTGATATTTTTCTAGTGGGTATTTGCTGTTGCTAAATATTAATTGCTAAATATTTAAATAATATTATATACATTCTAATTGTTGTTAACAAAAAGTAAATGATGTTGGTTTGATGACACACCTTTCGGTCGTTGCCAAAATAAGCGGCGACAATTTACTTAGTCAGCAATTGTAACTATAAACCAAATTCGCAGCAGCGTCAAGTTGCTATATTGAAGAAAATAAGCACGTGGTGCAATTTGTTTGTAAACAAAGATGACTTCAATTCAATGACTTTGCGATGGTCTAAATTCAATGTCATCGCGGGTTGCTGATTATGCAAGAGTTGCTTTCACGGTCAGCGTTAAGAAGTCGAGTTGTGGATCGAACTTGAGTTCTTTACGGAACTTGTGATTGGTTAAAATTATGCTTCTGGGCATAAGCAGCAAAACACACTGTGATTGGCCAAAATTATGTTTCTAGGCTGAAGCAGCAAAAGACACTGGAAAAGTAGCATTGAAACTTAGATTAAGTATTAGTATATAAGCTGTAGTTATTTAGTTTTTAAGAGAGTTGTGATTAGATTAAGAAGTGAGTCCAATAAGTGGAACAGAGAAAAGGAAATAAAAGTTATAAAAAGGATAAACTTGAAATGGAGTAAGTGTTATTATTTATTAAATGTCTTATTTCAGTTGATGAAGTAGGAACTTTAACATTGGCGCAGCCGGTTTTAGAACCAAAAACAACCGCTCTAGATGGAAGATAGAAAAAATTTTAAATATGTTTTAAAATAAATAGTCAATAATTTAAATAAATAGTCAATAATTTAAATAAAATCTAATTTTGGTAAATTAAAAAATTTTGTTGGAAATGACGTATTTTTAATGGAAGCCCTGCAATGAAAATTAAAGAAAACACAACATGAAACAACAAAATTAAATGGAGAAATTGGACGAAATAAAATATATATTGTATTGTAGTGAGTTTTGAGGAAAATAATGAAAACATGGTGTAAACAAATAATAAATTTTTAAATAAATAAGGAAAATCTGTCTAGAAAAATCTTAAGTTAAATAGAAATTCACTAGTGATACCAGTAATATTAAGAAAGTTAATTTCCTAGATTTTAAAATGAGTATTCAACATATTGCAAAGACCGCACGGATTCCAATGATCTGCCCTCTGAAGTATGTAGATTCATACAAGGATGTGATTTAGCGGTAAAGGCTACGAATGAAACAGAGTTACAAGAATTTATATCATGTGTTATGTTAAGAATGTATGGAGACGCATTTGAACTAGTTAATGGAATTCAATTTAGCAGATTAGATGAATTATATACTCTAATAAAGCGAACATATCTTAAAACCATAACATTAGACTCAGTGATAAATGATATAAATCATGCCTATCAAACATCCACGGAAGAAATTAGACCTTTTGCAAGACGCCTAAATGTCCTGAAAACAAAGGCGGTGGAATTAATAAAAGAAAAATATAACGGCATAGGGGACGAGGCAATGTTAATGGAACTGGACAAATCCTTACAAAAGACTTTTAAAGTAGGTCTTAAAGACAGCACACTGAAAATACACATGCTAAATGTGTTCCAACATGTTCATTTTGCGGGAATGACGGACATACGAGGGACGAATGTATCAGTCGAAAAAAAATGCCTTACTTTCAAGAATGTGGCAATTACGGCCACGAAACGAGCCTTAGATGTGCAAATAATAAACCGGAACCGGAGCAAAACTGTACGCGTAGACAACAAATAATAAATTTCGATTACAATGATGGCTACGAGAATAATACGCAAGCCAATCATAGGAATAATAATGTTCGATGATGTAATAACAACAATAATTGGGAATATCATAATGAAAATAGAACTAATAATTATAATAACAATAATAATAATAATAATTATAATAATTTCAGTTGACTTTGTCTCTTTGTCAGTGCTAGTCGTTGTTACAAGTGCATGTAGTGATTTCTGTGATTTAAATAGTGTATTTATTGAATATTAAATATACTTATAGTGAGTTTTCGTCAAAGTTCTGTTTCTTGTCGTTAAGTGTCGTTGTTTTTATAAAATATTAAATATTAGTTATAATACATTTATATTTAAATCAATTTAAGTAATATATTTGTCTATTTCTGTGTAATATTACTGCGGCATGCATTGTTATTGTTATCTGTGATTTTCTATTCCATTTGTGCGATATTTGTTTACGTCGTTTTTCTATTGTGTTGTTAGTGCGTATTTTAATTTGTAACAGCTGTAAGCATTTAACCCTTGAGTGATCCAATTTTTTTATTCGGCACTAAATTTTTAATTTTTTAAAATTTATAAATTTTTTTAATTTTGTACTTTTGTTATTTTCAAAAGTTATAATAAATGGAATTCTTATCAGTAGAAAATTTTGCTGCCTGTTCTTTGAGGAATAAGTGCAAGAGTCAAAACATATTAAATTCTATGTTTTCTTGTTCCGGTCCCTGCGGTCATTTTCCATGTGCCAATATTTCTATGGCGTGTACAGAATTTTTAAGTTCAGTGCACTTAGGTTTGCAATGGTATTGTCCTACTTGCAGACCTCTCTCTCCATTAGTTTTTTTTGTTAAAATTAAAAACTTTGGAGATAGGCTAAATACTTTAAACATCAATTATATAGAAATTTTAAATTCATTAAATGAATTTAATTCATTGGTACATGCATGTGATATTGAGCATTTGGCGGATTGTATTGATAATCATACAGCAATTATCGACGATTCTGCCTCATCTGATATTGTTCCTCCACCCAAAAAAGTGGTCAAAAAGCGCAAACGAGTTAATAGTAATAACTCACTAAACCCTCCTCAGGCAAAGCGAATTTCACATAAAACTTCTATCACTCCTCCCCCTCAACCTCCTAATGCAGCGCCTTTACTAGTAGCAGTAAGCCTGCCCGAAAATAGCACTAATAATATTATCAATATTAATAATGAAAATTCTGGATTGAAGGCAATACCTAAAATAAAAAGAATTTTTATTTCTAGATTAATGCCTGACACGACTACTGACAATATAATCAGCTTTTTAAAAACAAATAATCTAGTACCTGCTGACACCTACATACCATGTAAGAAAATTGGTAACAGGCCATCTTATGCATCATTCACTGTATCAATCGCTACAGAATATGCTGCGGATGTTATTCGCTCCAATCTTTGGGCAGACAATATTTTTGTTTCCGAATTAAAAAAAAAAAGTCAACAAACCAACTGCACACCAAAATTCAAAAAACTAGAGCGAATCACTCTTTACTATCAAAACGTAAGGGGTTTGCGCTCAAAGACTTGAGATATTTTTTTAGCTACTCAAACTTTTGAATATGATTTCATAGCATTAACTGAGACTTGGTTAAATAATAGCTATTTAAGTATTGAAATATTTGATAATAGTTTCAATATCTTTAGAAAAGATCGGTTTGAGTGTGAAAATTCTCCAGTCGGTGGTGGTGTTTTTATTGCAGTCAAGAATACTTTTATAAGTTCCTTAGTAGAAATACCTGTTACTTCTACATTAGAGCTTATTTGTGTAAAGATTGTATTACACAATTCCTGTGTATATATCTTAAATGCATATATTCCTCCTAAAAGTAATGTTGAAGCCTTTGAGACTTTATCGAAGTCAGTTGACTTTGTACTAGATTTACTTAATAGTTCTGACGATATTTTAATGATGGGAGATTTTAATCTACCTGATTTAAAATGGGATAGATCTGACGATGATACATATTATTGTGCATCTAACTCTAAAACCCGACAAGAACAAATTTTTGTTGACACTATCTCATCTGACTTACAACAAGTAAGTTGTACTACTAACTGTCTAGATAGACAACTTGACCTGGTTTTTACTACTGACAGTAATAATTCGGTTGTTAAACGGTCTATTCATGCTCTAACAGGCATTGATAATTATCATCCACCTTTAACAATTTATTACCAATCTGATAGAGATAATATAATTAATTCTCTCTCTTCAGATAAAGTATATGAATTTAATGTTGCTAAAGCAGATTATGCTAAAATGAATGAATTGTTATTTGCAAAACGTGATTTTTTTATCAAACTATATTGACAATAATCAACTCGATTGTTCCATAAATTTCTTTTACTTTGAACTATTTTCTTGTATTGCACTATCGGTACCTTACAGTCTGAAATTTTCTAAGCAATCATCGTATCCATGGTACACCAAAGAATTAAAGAATTTACGTAATTCTAGGTATAGAGCATGGAATAGATATGTCAATAGTCAAAATCCTAATGACCTAGAAACATACACTATCATGTTTCTGGAATTTAAAAGTAAATCAGCTTCACTTTATTCTGATTATGTTGAAAAAATGAAGCTTAAAATATTATCAGACCCTAAGAAGTTTTGGGGTTTTATTAATACTAAAAAGAAAAGTGATGGTTTTCCAGCATCGTTTAAAAATAACGAGGAGTTCACGAGTGACCCTGATATTATATGTGGCTTATTTGCTAGCCTTTTTAAGCAGTCGTTTAGTAGTGATCCTTTCATTATTGATAATAACTATTTTCAATACATGTACTCAGCACCCAAAACTTCACTAGATTCTATGTCCTTTACACCGGATTTAATCTTGCAATACATTTCGTCAATTGATGATGATTATAGCTCTGGGCCAGACGGTATTCCTGCTACAGTTTTAAAGAACTGTGGTGCGTCGTTATGTATGCCCCTTAGTATCATACTTAATAAATCAATTAATGAAGGTAATTTTCCACAATTTTGGAAAAACTCATTTATAAGTCCAATTTTTAAAAAAGGGTGCAAAAACGATGTTTCCAATTATAGACCAATTGCTAATCTCTCTATCCTGAAATTGTTTGAACGCATTGTGTATGATCATGTAAAAATTCATTGTAAACATGTAATTACAACACGTCAGCATGGATTTGTTACCGGTAGATCCACGGTATCAAACCTACTGGATTTCACCTCATTCACAACTGACGAAATCGAGTCAGGAAATCAAGTTGATTGCATATATACTGACATCAGTAAAGCTTTCGACAAACTTCTTCACAATTTAATTTTGTTTAAATTAAAGATACTTGGTTTTCCAGAATTCTTTGTGAAATGGATACAATCTTATTTATCTGATCGGTCATATCTAATATGTTTCAGAAAAGTTTCATCTTCACCTTTTATTGCAACATCCGGGGTACCTCAGGGTAGCCATCTTGGACATCTTTTATTTATTTTGGCGATTAATGATGTCATATACAATATAAAGTACTCCAATCTATTAATTTATGCCGATGACATGAACATTTATAAGGCTATCAAGGATGAGAAGGACACTAAATTACTGCAGACAGATTTAAATTTTTTTGAGATTTGGTGTTTTAAGAACCATTTGGTACTTAATCCAGATAAGTGTCTGTCTATGATATTTTCTCGAAAGAGAAACAATATGGAGTATAACTATATGTTAAAAGAGGAAAATGTTAGTCGAGTACATATAGTAAAGGATCTAGGTCTGTTTAATCTATATACATCAACTCATTACTGGTACATTGGATTCACCAGAGCTTCTACGATATATAACCTTTAACCAAAATCGTAGAACTAGTAGAAATGGTGATACATTATTCTATCTTCCATTTAGTAGAACAAATTATGTTGTATCATCACCTTTTAACCGTATGTGTAATATAGTTAATAATTGCAGACATTTTAATGTTAATCTGACAAAAAGTCAACTCAAATGTAGATTGAAGCTTTAATAACAAAAATAATATTGTAGATATTTTAACAACTGCATGCGTTTGTTACGAGCCCAACTACTATTAGTGGGTAAATTTTTTCAATCATTTATGCTTTGAAAGTGCAAGCTAGCTGTATTAGCTAAAACTCGATTATAATAATAATAACAATAATAATAATGATAATTATCGGAATAATAATCGTAATTATAATAATAACAATGAAAATAATTACAATAGCAATAACAACAATAATAGTGGAAATAGAAATAGAAATAGTAATTATCGGAATAATATTCATACTAATAATAATAATGGGAATAGTAGTAATAATAATCATAATAATAATAATCGGGATTTAAATAAATGCAAATGGTGTGCAAGAATTGGCCATACATTAGAAAACTGTTTTGCGAAGAGAGATTTTGAGTCTACCCGCAACCAGGGAAACTGTTAGGGGCCCAGAATAGGCCAATAACCTGGGAACCCAAGACAAATTGCGAAATCAGGCCAAAGAAGATAGGAATTGTGAATCAGACGCAGTGCGCGGCAGTGGATACGTTCGCTATCAATGGTAGGAAAATGGTAGATAATTTTATTTCACTAATTGTATTAACGTTGAACGTTTTCAGCATAGTAGCATTAACAGCAAAAAATAATTTTTATGATTGCATAATAAATAGGATATGTATAGAAGAAAATAAGAAAAAATTAAATGATTTGATTACTTCAGGAATGGATAGCATAAATAAAAATATGAGTAAATATATTGAAAATATTAAGAAATTAAAATTAAGTTTATATACAAAATCAAAGAAAAATCGCATTATTTATAGTAGACATGGGGAATTCAGACAGATATCAAAATTAAATGATGTCTTTATAGAAATTCCTTGTAAGGAAGCAAAAAATGGGAAACTAATATTACTAGTAGATTTTGGTGCAGACTCTAGCTTGATAAAGTGGAGTGCATTAGATAATAAGCTAGAGAGAAATTTAAAAGACACAAAAGATCAGTGGAAAAGGGATTAACCTTTATAGACAGAAACAAAAATAAAATTGTAACACTACCACTCAGATCACTAGATGAAATAAACAAAATATTATACAGTGAAGAAATAAAAATAACAGCAAGATCTAAAGGTATCGCCAGATTACCACTACGAACCAAGATCCCCGTAGTAATAATTCAAAAACAGGAAAATTCATCGGAGAAACCATATCAAATGTGAGAAAAAATAGTGTTTACGTTTCAACTCAACAGAAAAAGATATAATATTGAATAAGAACGTACAGCTCAAATTTTCAAATTATAATAAATTTATGGAACCAGTGAGTGGCACAATGAATAGCGTACAAAGCATAAACATACGACACAGAATATGCAAACTATTTGACTTATTAAAATTGGATCCAAATGCAAATGTTGAAGAGAAGGCATCCATAGAAAAAATATGTGCGTCATACCATGATGTATTTCTGTTAGAGGGGGATGAGCTATCGTATACACCTATTTTAAAACATGAAATCCCCACAATAGACGGCCAACCTCCGATCAACCGAAAACAATATAAATTACCACTTATTCACAGAGAAGAAATTAACAAACAGGTGCAGAAGTTATTAGACGACGATATTATATCACCATTCCAAGGCGACGATATTATATCACGTCGCCTTGGAATTCACCACTATTGTTGGTAACTAAAAAGAGTGGCAAGGATGGACAGAAAAAATGGAGACTGGTAATAGATTTCAGAAAATTGAACGACGCAACGATTAAACAAGTATTTCCAATACCTCGTATTGATGAAATTTTCGATCAATTAGGTCACAGTAGGTATTTTTCAACATTAGATCTTGAAAGTGGTTATCACCAAGTGCTAGTAGATGAACGCCACAGAGAAAAAACAGCGTTCAGCACGGGCTTGGGACATTTTGAATTTACTAGGATGCCATTTGGATTGACGGGGGCACCTGCTACGTTTCAAAGAATAATGAACCACATTTTAACAGGATTGCAGGGACTTGATTGTTTCGTATATCTGGACGATATAGTGGTGTATGAAAAAAACATAATGGAGCACGAAATTAGACTATGTAAGGTGTTAGAAAAATTGAGGGAAAATAATTTGAAATTAAATACGGAAAAATGCAATTTTTAAGGCGTGAAGTAGTATATTTAGGACACAAATGCACGGAGTCAGGCGCAATGCCAGATCCCGATAAAATAGAATATGTAAAAAATATTCCGGTACCCAGGACCAAGAAACAGGTACAAGCCTTCTTAGGTTCAGTAAATTATTACAGAAAATTCGTTAAGAATATGGCAAGGTTAACACTACCGATTAATAAACTGTTGCGGAAGGATGCCAGTTTTGTATGGACAGACAAGTGCCAGGATTCATTTATAAAACTTAAGGAAGCAATTATTTCACCTAATGTTCTAGCATACCCAGATTTTTCAAAACCATTTGTATTGACAACAGATGCAAGTGGAGAAGCTATAGGAGCAGTCTGTCACAGGGCGAGCCAGGTTCTGATCGACCAATCGCATTTGCAAGTAGAGCTCTGAATGACGCAGGAACAAGGTACTCAACAATTGAACTAGAATTTTTGGCAATAGTATGGGCCACAAAAAATTATTGAGCGTATTTGTTGGGGCGTCCATTCACGGTTTATACGGATCATCAACCACTGCGTAGCATAGCGAATTTAAAGGATCAAACGTCAAGGCTAGCCAGGTCAGGCACAAATTATCAGAATATGAGTTCGAAATAATTTATAAACCTGAAAAAATGAATTTAAATGCTAACGCATTAAGTAGGATTCCACAATTAGAAACAGAAATTGCGGCAGTTCAAACCCGTTCTAAAAATACACCAAAGGCAATAGATCCACAACCGGACGTCAGTAAGCCAGTCTTGGACGACACAGTAACGGATATGGATGGTGAAACAATCTCGAGTCAAGTATTAACCGATCCTGAAGAAATTAAAACAGTAATTAGAGACTTTCACGACTCGCCGTGATGCCAATGGTCTTGACAGATACACCAATGCGCCCATTTGATAAAGTTTATATGGACTTAGTAGGAATTTTACCCGAGACAGTATCTGGCAATAAATACATTTTAACATTTCAAGACGATTTTTCAAAATATATGTGATGTGTAGCAATACCAGACGCAGAAGCAAGCACAGTGGCTAAAGCATTTTATGATGAAATTATAACACGCCACAATATTCCAAAAATTCTAGTAACTGACAATGGCTCTAATTTCGTGTCAAAGTTATTTTATGATACATGCAAATTATTGGGTATTAAAAAAATGCACATTACACCCTATCACCCACAGGCCAATGGATCATTAGAACGTAGTCACAGACCATTAGCAGAATATTTGAGATGTTTTGCTAAGGAGGATGGTTCCAATTGGGATCAATGGTTAAATTCGGCAATCCATGTCCATAATAATACGATGCATGTGTCAACTGGGCAAACACCTTTTCGAACACTATATGGTTCTGATATGCCAACTAATTTGAAACGTAAAGTTTCACCACTATATAATGCCGATGATTATAACAAAATATTAAAATATCAAATACAGCGGGCGCATGAAATAGTGAGACAAAATCAAGAAAAGGTAAAAGAAAAATCTAAAACAAGCTACGATAAATCATTAAATCCCATTGAGTTTCAAATTGGGGAAATGGTTGTAATGAAGAATCAAAAAAGGAAAAATAAATTTTCACCCTATAGGTTTTGTCCGTCACTACCCCCGTGATAACGACAATATTAATAAAAGGAAAGGGAAAGAAAATACACAACAATTTGTTGAAAATATACCATAATTAGAAATTGATGTATTAATTGTTAAAATGCGGAAATATATTTATAAATAAATTGCGAAAAGTTTAGTATTGTGTGATAATGAATAGGAAATAGGAAAACAGAAGAAAACGGTACCCACAGATCGCTATGTATTACTTAGGGTTAATTTACTAGCATGTGGCGGACCAAATTTAAAGGTTATGAAAACAAGAAATATTATGAAAAATATAAATAAGAAAGAATTATAAATGATAACACGAGTTTTTTATACGAAATAAATGCGATGAAATATATTTGTACGAAATTGAGATATTGAACAAATAGCTAAGTACTGCTGAGCGTAGATAACTAGCATAGAAATTTTGAATTGTAAAGTGAATTATGAATTATGGTTGAATTATTAATTTTAAATTAAAATATAATGAAAAGTAGATTATGATGAATTGAATTTTGAATAAATAAAGAATTATTAATTTATGTTAATTGCTGACGAGCAAATAAATGACAAGTAGGTTTTTTTTAGAGCTAGAAAATGATCCAAATGATATATAGGAAAAATATGATTGAATTAAAAGACTAGAAATAATATTATAAAAAATATATAAATACGTTTACAACGAATGAAAAATAGGTTATTAGAGCTAGAATATGCTCCAAAAGAGATTATTATGATTGACTTAATTGATTAGAGAAATATTATAAAAATTATGAGAAAATGCATGCAACAGTTGCAAAATGTATACATGACTTTTTAGAGTTAGCAAATGATCCAATTGTTATGTTGATATTTTATTAAAGCAGCTAAGTATTACTTCCGGTAATTTACTAGACTGTGCAATAAATTATGAGTTTATGTAGAATGGAAAAAAAGAATGTAGAAATTGAAGTTGAGGAAATGAATATATATAAAACAAAAATATAGTTAAAAGATATGAATTATTAAATAATATAATTGTATTAAGGATAGAAACAAATGAGAACGGCAATTACATTTTATGTAAGGATTCGATGTACTCTTCGAAAAGAGTCGACATCCGTAAGACTTTATGCTAATCTTAAGCTATTAATTAAATAGTTTGAAAAGAACAGCAGCAAATTGTTTTTAAGCATTTCACTAAATACGACGAATACTAGTCTGCATTTTGATCAATTGCATACGTGTATTACGAATCGTATTAGGTGAACTCGAGCGAAAACTTAAGATGATCACTTAAGTTTCGTTAGAGATTGCGATAGAATGAAAAATAAATAAAAATAAAAATTGCATATATGTCGAATGACTATTTTTTTAAATAAACAGCTTAAAAATAAGCTAAACTTCACAAGCTTTAAAACAAAAACAAAAAAAAGTGGAAGATGTTTTACTAGTAGAATATGTCATTCAGATAAAATATATTCTGTTAGAATTATGAATAAATTAATATTTTTTTTCTCTTCTGGAAAAATGTTTATGAAACAACAAAACCAATATATGTGTTTATTATGCTGATTAGTTTAATAGATATTAAAATATAAAAATATAAACTTAAATAAATATGTTATATGACACATGTATTTTGTACATACCACAACTTATATTGTAAAATATTAACACAAACTATAAGATAATATCAAACTTCGTAATATAAGAGAATGTTAATTTATAAGAAAAATGTGTTTTTTTTATTTTATAAAATTTTAAAGTACAATATTATATAAGGTAGTATATGAATGATAATTTTGATAGAGATATAACGATGTTATTATATGAATATAATTATGTTTTATAGACACTTTAATATGTGATGAATACACGAAAATGATTAGATTTAAGTAAAAATAATTATAGCAACGAAATCTCATTGAATACTAAAAATATTGTGACAGTAATTAGATATAGTTTTATTAGAAAAATAAGTTGGCAATAATATGGCTAATCCTGCTCATTGTGAGGGTCCAGGTAGATTCAATTCACAGACCGACAGCGTTGGAGCAGAATTCACTTGTGTTCGATCGGAAAACAGATATAGGGATCTACAGAGCGGAGTGAACAGTAATCACGAAATTTGTTGTAACTGACTCAAGCGAACAATTGTAGTTAACAGATGACTTCGTGTCAAGGGTACAGGGTTCATGCACAAGAAACGAACGGTTGCGGAAAACCTACTGTGAGGACGGAAATCGTGCCTCATTTCCGCCCACATCTTTAACATGTACAATTACTAAATAATAAATAAAAGTAATTAATTTACACTTAAAACCTTAAGTAGTAAATAAGTACTAGTAATACCATTATTAAAAATGCAACCCTGCAACTGAACGACTGTTGGCAAGCACCAACAGCTGATACACTTCGGCAAGTTGAATAGAGCTTTCGTTGAAAGCTCACAACGATCGCCTATAAAAAGAGCTCCGCAACACAAGCAGTCAGTCAGTCGTGCGCGCACAGTTTAAGCGAACCAGCCGTAGTCCGGAGTGCAGTCAACAATTAGCAGCCACAGCAGTCGGTCGTAAGTTACTTGTGAAATATAATTATACCACGAAAGTAACCAACGGGGAGTAGATGCAGTGCATTTCACTCCTAAGACAGACCGTACAGTAGGCGATGAGAGCAAGGTGTAATACACTGACCTCTCTGTGACGGGTGCTAAACAGTGACCGACAGCGAGTAGATGCAGCGCATTTCACTCAATTAACAGACCGTACAGTGGGCGGTGAGAGCAAGGTGCTATACACTGAACTCTCCGTGACGGTTAGCAGACAGAGCGTACAGTGGGCGGTGAGAGCAAGGTGCAATACACTGACCTCTCTGTGACGGGTGATAAACAGTGACCGATAGCGAGTAGATGCAACGCATTTCACTCAATTAACAGAACGTACAGTGAGCGACGAGAGCAAGGTGCTATACACTGACCTCTCTGTGACGGTTGATAACAGTGACCGACAGCGAGTAGATGCAGCGCATTTCACTCAATTAACAGACCGTACAGTGGGCGGTGAGAGCAAGGTGCTATACACTGAACTCTCCGTGACGGGTGCTAAACAGTGACCGATAGTGAGTAGATGCAGCGCATCTCACTCAATTAACAGAACGTACAGTGAGCGGTGAGAGCAAGGTGCAATACACTGACCTCTCTGTGACGGTTGGTAACAGTGGCCGACAGCGAGTAGATGAAGCGCATTTCACTCCTTCAACAGAACGTACAGTGACCATCGACGGGTACACGCTCCAAAACTGCCTTTCGTGAGAACAACAACGGATTATAAATACTCCTCCGTAATTTAATAGATAAGTTTAAGAAAATATGTTAAATGTCAAATAAAAATAAAAGTAAATAAAAAAATAATAAAACATTATCTCATTGTTTGTACACGAACCCTGGACACCGGCGAGATATACCCCGGCTAGAGAAGAAAAAGGTTCGTTACAATGGCGCCCGAGCAGGGACTTCGGTCCAAATAAAAGTAAAAAAAACTACAAAACCATAAAAAGTAAAAGTATAAAACATTTTTAACCCATAACGAAGGATAAATATATGTATTGTGCGCGTGAACACAATTAGTGTCCTAGTACTGTGAAAAAATAAATAAATAAATAAATAAATAAAATAAAAACCTTGTACATTGTACATGTTTGCATTTTACGAAAACAACAATGTTACCAACAATCAAAAGTGGTGCACCAGAAGCTGCAAAACATGCAAAGACATCGGGAGGCGACGAAATGACAACTCATATGACGGCAGAACACCCTTTGCCAGGACGTAATGAACATTTTGTTATGGAAAGCATACGCAAGTGGTCCCTTCAGTTTGATGGTGGCAAGGATCCTCTAATATTTGTCGAGAGAGCAGAGGAAATGGCCGAAATTTACAACATCAACATAGACTGTTTGCCGCGGACTATGCCGGAACTGCTAAAGGACAGGGCACTCGATTGGTATCGATACAATAATAAATATTGGGCGACGTGGTCCACTTTTAAACAAGATTTTCTCAAATTTTTCCTAACAGGCCGTTATTTCGAAAGAATGGATGACGAAATTAGACAGCGGCACCAGCATCCTAAGGAGTCCTTCAAGGACTACATGCTGGCATTACAAAGTTTAATGCATCATGTGGACTACACCGAAGAACAAAAGGTAGACAGGATCTACAAAAATCTACAACCAGACTACCAGTTGTACGTCCGCAGAAAAGATTTTAACACATTGGAAGAGCTGTCGTCCTTGGCCGAGGATCTAGAAAATATACGCGAGCAAGAGCGCCCTCCGACTCCACGCAGACGATGCGAACAACATCGTATGGTCTCACAAGGGCGGCATAGTCTTATCAACGTTCAGACATCTTGTCAAAATTGTGGACAGGAGGGACATCCGTCTATTTCGTGCCAAAACGAACAAGTATTATTCTGTTGGAATTGTGGACGTCGCGGAATCAGGACAGACATGTGTTGTATATGTCAGTCTGGAAACAATAGCGGGTTTCCGGAGGAACAACCCTCGCCAACAGTAAACCCACTACAATTCAACAATAGTCACATTTTTGCACACCTCACCCTAAATGGTATTCCGACCATAGCAACCTTCGACACGGGAGCAACTAAAAGTTTCATCAACAAGTCATTTTTACATGAAATAGGAAAAAATTGGAAATTTATAGCAGTAGACGCTGATGTCACCCTAGCAGACGGTACTACGAGACTGTTAGATCAAGCGGTCAAAATCTCAGTACACATGGGAAATATCAATCGCAGTTTTCTATTCCTGGTGATGCCAGACTCAACTGAAGACGTGATCTTAGGCTTAGATTTCTGCATGGAGGTCGGTGCAACATTTAGCTGCGGAGGTGAAACTATAAAGTTAACCCAGACTTCAAAATCAAGGAAAGTGACACCCAAGTGCATGGTGGTCACACAAAGACGAGATTTGGGCAACAGACAGAATATTAACAACGAGCAACAACAAATACAAACATTTTTGGATAGGGAATTAAAACAGTTTGCGGATCTCAAAGGAATAACAACTATAACTGAACACAAGATAGTAATGGCAGACGATCGACCAATCAAACAAAGATATATCCCAAGGAACCCGGCAATGCAGGCCATAATCGATGACGAAATAAATAAATTATTAAAAAAAGGATGTATCGAACCCTCACATAGCCACTATAGTGCGGCCATCGTCTTGGTGAAGAAGAAAACAGGTGCTTGGCGGTTGTGTGTCGACTACCGACAATTAAATAGTAGGTCAGTGCCCGACGCATATCCTCTACCCCGTATTACGCATATCCTGGACAAATTACGAAATGCCAAATACGTAAGCAGTCTTGATCTACGAGATGGATATTGGCAAATACCAATGGAGGCAGAAAGCAGAAAATATACGGCGTTCACGGTACCAGGCCGCGGTCTTTACCAATGGCGCGTTATGCCTTTTGGTTTACACTCGGCACCAGCGACGTTCCAACGTGCGCTCGACGGTATCATTGGCCCGGAGATGGAGCCCTTCGCGTTTGCTTATCTCGATGACATCGTGGTTACCGGCACAACCTTCGCTGAACATCAACGCAATCTACAAGAAGTGTTCCGGCGACTTCGCGCGGCCAACCTGAAGTTAAACCCAGAAAAATGTGAGTTCTTTAAAACACAAATTAAATATTTAGGTCACGTCGTTACGAGCGAAGGGATCCGAACGGATCCCGACAAAATAGCCGCCATTCGTGAACTTCAGCCGCCCCAAAACGTACGGGGAGTACGACGATTTCTAGGCATGGTGTCATGGTATCGGCGGTTTGTGCCAGATTTCGCCACAATAGCACAACCCTTAACATCATTGCTCAAAAAGGGAAAGCATTGGAAGTGGGCCGAAATCCAACAAAAATCATTCGAAGAACTTAAATTGAAACTCACTGAAGCACCAGTCTTGGCATGTCCCGACTTTACTCAAACATTTAGTCTACAGACCGACGCTAGCGACTATGGCCTAGGAGTGGTGCTCACTCAAGTCATCGAGGGATCCGAGCGGGTTATAGCATACGCGAGCCGCCACCTGAATAAAGCGGAGAAAAACTACTCGCCTACAGAAAAAGAATGCCTGGCTATAGTATGGGGTATTCGGAAAATGCGACCTTATTTAGAAGGTTATAAATTCATCGTCATCACAGACCATTTATCTTTAAAATGGTTGAATTCCATTGAAAGTCCGTCCGGACGTATTGCGAGATGGGCACTCGAGTTGCAGCAGTTCAACTTCACGATGCAATATAGAAAAGGCAAATTAAACGTTGTTGCAGATACTTTATCACGGCAGCCACAGGACACTCTCCAGCGAGCCACGGTGCATAACGTGGAGAACCCCGAATGTTCCTGGTTGAAGAAGAAGGCGAATGACATCAAAATGAACCCAGAAAAGTTCCCGGATTACACAACTATCGACGGACAATTATACCGCCATCTACCAAGAAATGCAAGCGACGAGGACGGCGTATCATGGAAACTTTGCGTTCCCGTAAGTCTACGAAATCGAGTCATGTGCGAAAACCACGACAACCCTAGCGCGGGGCATTTAGGGATACGAAAAACAATTACTAGGATAGCTAACAGGTATTATTGGCCTGGTATGTTTAGGGATATTCGCCGCTACGTACAGAAATGCGAATCCTGCCAACGATATAAGGTGAGCCAACAACGACACGCAGGTGAAATGCTCATACAAATTCCGGAGGAACCATGGGCAACATTGTGTGCTGATTTTGTTGGGCCCCTACCACGGTCAATACATGGCAACACTATGTTATTAGTCTTCTTTGATCGTTTTTCTAAATGGACAGAATTAGTTCCGCTACGAAAGGCCACAGCCGAGGGCCTTGTGAAATCATTCCGAGAGCGAATATTATCCAGATACGGCGTGCCGAAAGTTATCATCACGGACAACGGCACCCAATTCACAAGCAGAATTTTCAAACGTTACTTAGATGAAGTCGGGGTACGACAACAATTTACCGCTCCTTATACTCCGCAGGAGAACCCGACGGAGAGAGTCAACCGGACGGTGAAAATCATGATCGCGCAAATAGCAGGAGTTCAACAGAAGAAGTGGGATGAGAATCTACCGGAAATATCCCTGGCTATCAATTCCAGCGTATCCGACACCACAGGTTACAGCCCAGCATACCTAACGCAGGGTAGGGAACCAAGGTTACCCAAGGCGTTATACGACGAAGTTACTTTAGGCACAGGTATAAATAATCAGGATCCTGATGAGAGAGCAAAACAACTTCAAGAAATATTCACCATCGTGCGACACAATCTAACTCGAGCCGCAAGTGAGCAAGCACGGCATTATAATCTGCGTAGACGCCGTTGGACACCCCGCATTGGACAGCTCGTACTTGTTCGACAACACCCCTTGTCGAAAGCATTGGATAGTTTTACTGCGAAGCTAGCCCCCAAGTTCGATGGACCATATTCAGTAGTGGGCTTCAAATCACCTGTCATCGCCCAATTAAAGAAAGACGGAGACCCCCGTATTCGAACTGCACACCTAAGCGAGATAAAATCCTTCCACCATTCCTCATCCCAGGACATGACGGACGACAATAACACTTTACCACAGCTAAACTAATTGTTTTATCTCCTTCTCCTATAGAATTATCAAACAACAATTTGAAAAACGACGTGAACGCTGAAATTATCGAGTTCACGCCATCGTCAACAACGTCGTCAACCTCAGCAGCGACAGCAGTTCCAACGATGACAACGCAGACCACGATAACAACGTAGCTAGCAGTGGTGTCACCGAAGACATCATCCATCATCCCAGCCACGATGACATCGACGACGACAATCGAACGATTTTCACATCACCGTCAACTTCAGAAGTGAAACCAGCAGCGCAGAAGACTTCGAACAGTGTTCTCGTTCGGTTTACGCGAGCTGACACCCTTACAATGTATTTCCTCACGGAAGTGGAAGGGATATGTGAGGACGGAAATCGTGCCTCATTTCCGCCCACATCTTTAACATGTACAATTACTAAATAATAAATAAAAGTAATTAATTTACACTTAAAACCTTAAGTAGTAAATAAGTACTAGTAATACCATTATTAAAAATGCAACCCTGCAACTGAACGACTGTTGGCAAGCACCAACAGCTGATACACTTCGTCAAGTTGAATAGAGCTTCGTTGAAAGCTCACAACGATCGCCTATAAAAAGAGCTCCGCAACACAAGCAGTCAGTCAGTCGTGCGCGCACAGTTTAAGCGAACCAGCCGTAGTCCGGAGTGCAGTCAACAATTAGCAGCCACAGCAGTCGGTCGTAAGTTACTTGTGAAATATAATTATACCACGAAAGTAACCAACGGGGAGTAGATGCAGTGCATTTCACTCCTAAGACAGACCGTACAGTAGGCGATGAGAGCAAGGTGTAATACACTGACCTCTCTGTGACGGGTGCTAAACAGTGACCGACAGCGAGTAGATGCAGCGCATTTCACTCAATTAACAGACCGTACAGTGGGCGGTGAGAGCAAGGTGCTATACACTGAACTCTCCGTGACGGTTAGCAGACAGAGCGTACAGTGGGCGGTGAGAGCAAGGTGCAATACACTGACCTCTCTGTGACGGGTGATAAACAGTGACCGATAGCGAGTAGATGCAACGCATTTCACTCAATTAACAGAACGTACAGTGAGCGACGAGAGCAAGGTGCTATACACTGATCTCTCTGTGACGGTTGATAACAGTGACCGACAGCGAGTAGATGCAGCGCATTTCACTCAATTAACAGACCGTACAGTGGGCGGTGAGAGCAAGGTGCTATACACTGAACTCTCCGTGACGGTTAGCAGACAGAGCGTACAGTGGGCGGTGAGAGCAAGGTGCAATACACTGAACTCTCTGTGACGGGTGCTAAACAGTGACCGATAGTGAGTAGATGCAGCGCATCTCACTCAATTAACAGAACGTACAGTGAGCGGTGAGAGCAAGGTGCAATACACTGACCTCTCTGTGACGGTTGGTAACGGTGGCCGACAGCGAGTAGATGCAGCGCATTTCACTCCTTCAACAGAACGTACAGTGACCATCGACGGGTACACGCTCCAAAACTGCCTTTCGTGAGAACAACAACGGATTATAAATACTCCTCCGTAATTTAATAGATAAGTTTAAGAAAATATGTTAAATGTCAAATAAAAATAAAAGTAAATAAAAAAATAATAAAACATTATCTCATTGTTTGTACACGAACCCTGGACACCGGCGAGATATACCCCGGCTAGAGAAGAAAAAGGTTCGTTACACTACGATACGCGCAAAACATACGGAAAACATATGCGATAAACTACATTAAACCTTTGATAGAGCAACAAGTAACGGTGATGGCCAGTAATTACGACAGGTTGTCCAGAACTTTGCAAGCAACCATTAGGGGTTGCGTGTTGGAATGAACGCTACACTAGAGGAACTCACCCAAATTAAACACAATCATATAAGGAGATGGCATCAATTGAATTCGCTATCATAGTGTTGAAATAAAGAAGATTGTGAACATAAACCTGAAAAAGCTCCAGAAACAGAACCAGAAAGTTAGCTAGAATGAATCTGAGCATAGCATGTTGCACCTGGACGTTTTGGGCCAAGCGCTGCTGAGCGAATTAACAGTGGAACTGAAGATAATGTACGAATCAGAGTGGTTCTTAAAGAACATATTTACACATCGAAGCTAAAGCGACATCGCAATGTAGTGTCGGAAGCAAGTTAGACGGAGTCAGGAGCAGTCGGGACCCCGAGAAGTATCCTACTCATGGGCTCCTAGATCTGTGAGATCGATGACGTCATCACTAACAAATAAGATGGTGCGAACCGCAGTCCGAAGGAAAGAAGACAAGCACAAGAACTCATATCTGGAACTTGAAGAACCAGTATCTCTACCACATATGAAGATCGATCAACCATGCCAATAGTGACGAGAGTTATGTTTACAGCAGAGCCCGCCAATATACCAACGGAGACCGACCACGATATCTTGACAACAACAGCTGTAATATATAGACAAGGTGATTGCGGTAGTATGTTTGTATTGTACAGTAGTGTAAGGTATTGGTATCAGATGTTAGTATAAGATTGTTGTAAGTCGAAAAAATTTTTTTTTTTGTAAGGGGGAGGAATGTTGAGAGTTAGCATTATGACAGTCACTCATAGCGTGGCAGTTCATTGATATTTTTCTAGTGGGTATTTGCTGTTGCTAAATATTAATTGCTAAATAGTTAAATAATATTATATGCATTCTAATTGTTGTTAACAAAAAGTAAATGATGTTGGTTTGATGACACACCTTTCGGTCGTTGCCAAAATAAGCGGCGACAATTTACTTAGTCAGCAATTGTAACTATAAACCAAATTCGCAGCAGCGTCAAGATGCTATATTGAAGAAAATAAGCACGTGGTGCAATTTGTTTGTAAACAAAGATGACTTCAATTCAATGACTTTGCGATGGTCTAAATTCAATGTCATCGCGGGTTGCTGATTATGCAAGAGTTGCTTTCACGGTCAGCGTTAAGAAGTCGAGTTGTGGATCGAACTTGAGTTCTTTACGGAACTTGTGATTGGTTAAAATTGTGCTTCTGGGCATAAGCAGCAAAACACACTGTGATTGGCCAAAATTATGTTTCTAGGCTGAAGCAGCAAAAGACACTGGAAAAGTAGCATTGAAACTTAGATTAAGTATTAGTATATAAGCTGTAGTTATTTAGTTTTTAAGAGAGTTGTGATTAGATTAAGAAGTGAGTCCAATAAGTGGAACAGAGAAAAGGAAATAAAAGTTATAAAAAGGATAAACTTGAAATGGAGTAAGTGTTATTATTTATTAAATGTCTTATTTCAGTTGATGAAGTAGGGACATTAACAGATCACATGGGAAATTTTAAAGTAGGTGTTATTATGATAGTTAGGATTATCAAAATTATAGTCGGTCTAGGCCGACTATAAATACCCGACACATATGTGTGGTTACCATTAAAAGTGGTATATAGGTCACCAGGATATACGAATCCTGAAAATAACTACAAACTTTCAATCGCTGAAGAATTTCCATTCATTTGATACCCATATTTACCAATTGGTAGGTGTACCGAATTTCGATTTTATTTTTTGGGAACCACAAGTCGTTTCATCGGAAATAATTATTTTCATGTAGTTGAGCATAATGTCAATATACATATTTGACCAAAATAGTTTACCTAAGCACGTATACAGTAAAATTGATTTGTAGATGTAAATTTTATATGAGGTATTTGAACATAAGTGGTCGGTTCTCAGGTCACAATAGACCGATCATTCCAATTTTCTTGTTCAGACAATCTAAAGATTCATTGCTCTAGCTCTTCAACTTTTTCTGTAATCGTGATTTCAACAGACAGACAGAAGGACAGACAGACAGACGGACATCGCTAAATCGATTCAGGAGGTCATCAAGAATATATATACTTTTCCATACCGGAGATGCTTTTTTCAGGGTGTTACAAACGGCGTACCAAACTGAATATACCCTTTCACTCTTAGTGTAGGGTATAAAAACTCAAAAAAGCCTTAGTTTTTGTTGTCATTAATTTTATTTTGAATCAGATTTAATTCAGAGTTTCCTTTAATATTCTGTCCCATGTTGTGAATTAGCGCACACATTTTTCTTTATGGTTCTTCACTATTCATTCAGTTTTGGATGTTGCTGTACATATGTTGAGCGCATCATGTTTTTATATCATGTTGTACAGCAACATGTTCATAGCATTGTCCCAACGCTTCACGTTGGCACCAATGATAATAATTTGGCAAAACGTTAAAGCTTTGCTTAGACCACACCTCTTTCAGGTTAGCTTGCACAGTTAACAGAAGCTTTCAATAATTTGGCAAAGCGCTAAAGCTTTGCTTAGACCACACCTCTTCAAGTTAGCTTGCACAGAGGCTTGCAATACAATTTTCCATTGCATTTTGGGTATATGTTAAAATATGCAAAGCAGCGATTCTCCAACAATTATACTATTTCGCAATTGGTGTCAGTCAAAAACTGCAAGTCGGACTTTCCTCAAAAGTCCCGTACACCAAAATTGAGTGAAAGTGAAAACTCACTAGAACATAGTGAAAATAGAATTTAAGAAAAGCTTGCAACGAAGGTATTGTTAATACCTTTCGTTGCAATTTAAAAGATTGTAGTTTAGTCAGCCTCATGTGGAGGTAGTAAAGTTAATAAAAGTGTTAAAATAATAAAAGTGTTCTTTTTTAACTCTAAAAGTAAAAAGTGTTCTTTAATTAATTAAATGATAACAAAAATTCAACACTTAAAGTTTACAACATTTGGCGCAGCCGGTACGTCGGTACCAACCTCCCAAGGACCGACAGTGGAAAGAAGGACGAAGGAATGAGGACGAGAAGGAAAAGTATCCAAAATGGTAAGTGATTAAAAATTTTAATTATTTGTTTTTTAATTTAAAAAAAGGGAGCTTTGAAAACTAGATTTAATTATATTTTGGTATTTTTAGATAGGATATTTTGGTATATAGAGATAGGGAGAGTTTTTTAAAGTTATGTTTAAACATATAAAAGAAAATACACACTGCGAATCCGAACTCCGGACCCTCTAGTGTATAATAAAATAATTCATACTATTAGTATGCAAATTATAATTTTCATTAAATATAAAACGATAACACTATAAAATCAAACAAATATTTATTTTCAAAACGTATCAGTTTTTCGCAGCATAGATGGCTGTTGATAAAGTGAATTAATTTTTATATAAAATTAAATGAAAAATAAAATGCGATAAAAAAAATCAATATATTTTCCGAATGAATAGTCAGGAGTAACATTTAGAAATATTCAAAATTTTAATATTTTATAATATTCTAAATAATAAATTTACACTTGACATTTCTCTTAAACGTCTTCTGTGCTATGAAAATAATTACATAGTAACAGCGAATTTTAATTTAATTATATTTTTATTAAAAAATCGAAATTTTACCAATTATCTGAAAAGAAAAAGGACAATATAATAATTGAAATAACACTGAGATTCCAAACTACCGACCCTCCAGTGTATAACAAATAAAAACTAAATGATTTGATTAAATTTTAAAGCGTGTGAACACAGCACTGATTGCTGTTATTATTTTAAAAATAACAAAAAATTTATATTAAAAAATCATTGTATGTTAAATTTTTTTTACAATCTTGAGTAACCGAATATACACATAATTTTTTATTTTTTTTTATTTGGAAAAATAAAATTATTATTATTTTTCCAATGTTATAGAAAACAGATTTGAAATAAAAAATACTTCAATATAAATTTGAAAAAAAAGTAATTGACTTCATAAATGCCAAAATTGATTTCGTTGTTGTTTGGGTAACATTTTTGTTTCATTGAAATTTTCAATTACAACTTGATGAAATTTATTTTTTTTAATTAAAAGATAAAGATAACGTTTTAAATTGATTGAAAATATTTAATGTCAGATGCTAATGAATTAAATGCGTATATTCAAAAGCAATCCAGCGAATTGGACAAATTTGTTAAAAAATTATGGTCGCAATTTATACCAACAATACTAAATAAAGATAGTACAGCATGATTAAAAGATAATATATCTAGAATTCTGCATTTATCTAAATTAGAGGAGGCAGATAAAATTGTAGAAGAGTTATTAAATTTGCAGAATTTATTTGTTTTAGCAGAAAATGTTGAATTAGAAAGATTAGTTGACGTGTTGAGAAAACGTTTAAACGATTATTGTTTAAAACGTACAGCAGAGTTAGAAGTAACAGCTAAAATAGAAGAGGAATTTAAGAAATTTATTGAAAGAAAAGAATATTTCTGAGGAATCAATAAATAATTCTGTCAGACGCTAGGCAAGGGAGGAGTACGCGACGTTGGAGGAAGCGAATAACAAAATACAGGAGTTGAACGCGCGTATTAGATATTTGAACGAGGAGGTTAAGGCAGCGCACGAGACATCCTTATACCACAAGGATATAAGAATAGAAAGTATATACCATAGAAAGTGACGACATAACAACACAGGGCAACATGGGATTAGGCGAAGTCGCGAAATTCGTGAAAAATGCGGTGCAAGATTTTGCAGGTGCAGACTCATCATCGCTGAGGACGGATCTTCACCGTTTTATTGAAGGATGTGAAGTGGTGAGGGCAGAACTGAAGCCTGAACAAATGAAGAAGTTTATTAAAGGCGTTAGGGTTCGTTTACAGGGAGATGCTTTTGACTTAGTAAGTTCAAAGGAGTTTGACACAATAAATGATATATATATATTTTTTAATGTGGGATACAAAATAGAGCCACAGCACTCCATTGTGGTGCCAGTTTCTTCGTAGCAGGCAGAACAAAAGGTGCTTTCGGCCAGGCCGATTGCAGAGGCGACCCAAGAGCTGATGACGAATTTTCCCGTAAATGCAGGTAGTTCAAGCACAAATTCTGGTCCAAATGGATTATCCTCAGATCCAGCACGTGCTAGTTCGTCAGATGTTTCATTGCCCGAAACTCCTTTATGGCCCGGCACCCAAATCAGTTTCAGTGTATTGTATTTACCAACACAATTGAGACGTGATCTGCATTGACGTACAATTTTGGATGTGATGACCTGGTTGTTCGAAGCCATAAGTGCAGCCTGACTATCGCTGCAAACTGATATAGCCCTGTTCTGCCATCTATTATCCGCAATGTAGTCCATAGCCATAAGTATAACATAGACTTCGGCTTGAAATACCGAGGCATTGTCGCCTAAGGCGAAGTGAAGTCTGCGGTCATCCGGTTCCACAAACACTCCAGCAGCAGATCCCTGATCGGTTCTGGAGCCGTCTGTGAAAATGCGGTGTGACCCTCTACCTGGCTCACAGTCAGGCGTTATCCAGTCTTGAATGTCAGGTTGGCAAAATTTCGTCTTGGTAATATTTCTGTTATCATTGCATCAGAGGGCATCTCCAGTAGACAGGTGTCTAATGGAGTGTCAAGTGCAATATCAGAGATATTCCAGGGAACATTAAACCAGAAACCACCTCGTTTTAGTCTCCAGCGGCCTTTCATGGCTTCGCCTCTGATGAAGATGTCAAGTGGTGGTAGGTTTAAGATTGCATTCAGTGCTGGACCAGGTGTAGTGGGAAAGGCACCCGTAACACCCAGACACACGTAGTAGTTTACTATCTAGAGTTAAGCCCAGATATTTTACTTCGTTAGACAGAGCAATAGTGACACCATTAAGTACTGGTAGAGATAATCCTGTCATTATTCTTTTCCTAGTGAAGAGAACAATCCCTGTTTTGTGAGGGTTGACGGAAAGTCCGTTTGCAGTACACCAGCTGTCAATTCGGTTCAATGAGTTTTGTGTTTTAACACAGACCTCATTGAGGGAAAAGTCTGTGGCAAGAATGGCAACATCATCTGCATAGGCCTGGGAATAGACACCTGGTCCATCGAGATCGTTGAATAGAGAGTCAACCAGCATACACCAGAGCAGGGGGGGGAGAACGCCACCTTGAGGACAACCTCTATTCACCCCTGCCATAATATACTGACCTCACTCCGCCTCAGAAGTGATGGTCCTGAACATTAGCATTGACCTTAGCCATTTGACCAATGTTTCATCTATTCCATGGCTTCTAGCTGCGTCACACATTCCATCAAAAGTCGCATTATCAAAAAGCACCCTCGATGTCAACATATTTGCCCATCACGTACATCTTCCTCTGAAAAGCATGCTCGATCCGGCCAACCAGATGTTGCAATGCTGTTTCACAGGATTTTCCACGTTGGTAGGCATGTTGTCTTGATGATAGTGGGTACCTTGACAGCGATGTTTTTCTGATGTGCAGCTCAACTAGTCTTTCTAGACACTTTAGTATGAACGACATCATACTAATGGGTCTGAAGCTCTTGGCTATGGAATAGTCTTCTCTTCAAACTTTAGGAATGAAGGCTACTTTAACTAAACGCCAAGATGTCGGAATGTATGCCCATGCGAGACTTGCTCTAAAGATCTTCTTTAGGCATGGTAGCAATTGGGTTATACCTTCCTGTAACATGACTGCGTAGATGCCATCCGGTCCAGGTGACTTGAAGCCATCAAAAGAGGCCACTGCGTATTGGATAGCTCATCGTACACAACCAATCTGGCAACCTGCCAGTCATGTTTTGTCACATTAGAGTTGTTATTGCAGTCCCCAGTGCTGAGATTACAAAGTGGCCCTATGTGGATTTGATTTCCCGGAAAGTGAGTCTCAACTAGGACACTGAGTGCCTCTGTCTTAGACTCAGTATACGAGCCATCAGGTCTCCGCAGTGAGTCCAGTCGAGCAGTTCTGTCTCTTTTAAGAAACTTGACCAATCTGCTAGTCTCACTGCAGGATTCGATGCTACTGCAGAAGTCTTTATAGGAAACACTTTTCGATTTACGAATTCGTTTCTTATACTCTTTCTGCTTAGCTCGATAAAGAAACCAGTCAGAGTCTAAGTTGCTCCTTAGGGCCCTATTTAGAAGCTTTCTGGAATCCTTGCGCAAGGTTTCAAGACAAGCGTTCCACCAAGAAAAGGGAGGTCTAGATAACGTTTTTCGTACCGGACATGTTCGTAAAAAACTAGAATTTATGACATCGTTCATAACTTGAACGGACGTCTCAATACTTTCTTTGGTACGAATTCTGACAAGAATATTGAGGGAATTCTCAAGTTCATGTCTGAAGCGTGCCCAGTTCGTTTTTCTAGGGTTTCTTACCGTCATAGAGGACAGCACCTCTCGGTCAGTATGAAACTCGATATACCTGTGGTCCGATAAAGAATCTTCTTTAAAAACCTTCCAGTTAAAGATTGACTCTCTCAGTCTACAGTTAGACAAAGTAAGGTCAATCACTTCCTGTCTTCTAGCAGTCACAAAAGTAGGTTTATTACCAGTGTTGTGAATGTTCAGATTGGAGGTCATGATGAAGTCAAGGAGTCTGGTACCTCGTGCGTTGCATTTACTGCTGCCCCACACAGTGTGTTGAGCATTAGCGTCACAGCAAAGAATAAGGCCGGTCTCCTTAAGATCACAGTACGCTATGAGCTCAACAATTGCCTTTGGCGGAGGAGGCAGTAGTGAGACATAGGGGAAGTTGCCTGAGGCGACAATCAGATGTTTCCATCCACTATTGCTTTCATAGCTCACTTTGGCTGCCACCAGGTCTTGCCCACAGAATTGGGTTAACTTGGTGACAGCAAAGTGTTTCGATACTATAAGTCAGCTTCTAGGCCTTGCGGCTTGCTCATCGTATAGTATGGTTTCACCACGTAGTTCACTAAGACCACAGATGCGTTTGTTATACACCCATGGTTCTTGAATAGCTGTGATGTGAGGTAATGTATGCAACATGGAGAGCCACTTACCTAGTAAAGCGGTAGCAGCTTTAGAATGTTGCAGATTGATCTGAGTAAATATCATGACAGGATAATTAACTCGTTTCTCATCATGCGCCTATTCATTTGGAATTGATTCGGAATTTGATCCGTCCAAAGAATAAGTTTAGATGGTTGTCGTACTTAGATAGCATGACATCTAACGACTTCTGGTCTAAGCCAACAACCAGGGTTGAGCCCTCCTTGTCCTCCGGACCTCGCTCTGGTTTATGGCTATAGATTTTCCATCCGTTCGTTTCGATGCCCTGGTTCAGTTCGTTTTTCTAGGGTTTCTTACCGTCACAGAGGACAGCACCTCTCGGTCAGTATGAAACTCGATATACCTGTGGTCCGATAAAGAATCTTCTTTAAGAACCTTCCAGTTAAAGATTGACTCTCTCAGTCTACAGTTAGACAAAGTAAGGTCAATCACTTCCTGTCTTCTAGCAGTCACAAAAGTGGGTTTATTACCAGTGTTGTGAATGTTCAGATTGGAGGTCATGATGAAGTAAGGAGTCTGGTACTTCGTGCGTTGCATTTACTGCTGCCCCACACAGTGTGTTGAGCATTAGCGTCACAGCAAAGAATAAGGCCGTTCTCCTTAAGATCACAGTACTCTATGAGCTCAACAATTGCCTTTAGCGGAGGAGGCAGTAGTGAGTCATAGGGGAAGTTGCCTGAGGCGACAATCAGATGTTTCCATCCACTATTGCTTTCATAGCTCACTTTGGCTGCCACCAGGTCTTGCCCACAGAATTGGGTTAACTTGGTGACAGCAAAGTGTTTCGATACTATAAGACAGCTTCTAGGCCTTGCGGCTTGCTCATCGTATAGTATGGTTTCACCACGTAGTTCACTAAGACCACAGATGCGTTTGTTATACACCCATGGTTCTTGAATAGCTGTGATGTGAGGTAATGTATGCAACATGGAGAGCCGCTTACCTAGTAAAGCGGTAGCAGCTTTAGAATGTTGCAGATTGATCTGAGTAAATATCATGACAGGATAATTAACTCGTTTCTCATCATGCGCCTATTCATTTGGAATTGATTCGGAATTTGATCCGTCCAAAGAATAAGTTTAGATGGTTGTCGTACTTAGATAGCATGACATCTAACGACTTCTGGTCTAAGCCAACAACCAGGATTGAGCCCTCCTTGTCCTCCGGACCTCGCTCTGGTTTATGGCTATAGATTTTCCATCCGTTCGTTTCGATGCCCTGGTTCTGAGCACGTAGGCAGGCAAACACTTCCGCTGTTTTCCTGATAGGACCAGGTATCCAGCATATTGCTCGCCTGCGGTTGGGTTCGTCTCCGCTGAAAACAGCGAAGCGCGATTTGCCCAAGGGGGGGATTTTAGCAACGGCTGTGGCAATCCAATCGAAATCGGCTTGAGACGAGCATAGCACCTTCATGATGCCATCACTCGTCTCATAGCCTTTTGCGTTTGCACTGACACCGCCGGTGCTGACTAGCCGCCAAAGATGATCGGTGCAGTGTTTTACTTCTGCATCATTCATCTTTTGCTCCTTCCCCAATTTGCCAATAATCGCAACCGGAAGAGCTTTGCGAGCAGCATCACGGTATGATACTGCTAGCCTACCTCTGCCAGTGGATGTTGAAGGCAGTTCATCCGCAGCCGATCCGTAACATGAAGCAACAGTGCTCTTGCTTGTGGAAGCAATATCACTGGAAACTGTCGAGTTCCGGGAGTTACGAGGTTTCGTAGTAGCAGTGAAGGTTTTAAACTTCTTGCCATTGCGCTTCTCAGGTGCATTGGCAGCCACAACAGCAGCAGCGGATGGTCCGGCTTCAGTCGGAATAACCTCCACCGATCTATCGCTGGCAGCCTACACCTACATGTTCTTTTTGCAAGAAGAAGGGACATCTGAGGGATGAATGCTTTATACGGAGAAACACTCCGTATTGCAGTGACTGTCGTACTTATGGATATGAACAGTGTGCAGATCGTTCGGGTCGGAATGTTTTACTGCTCCCCAAGGAAGTCAGCCACCCGTACCTCAGGTAAATGGTCAAGGTGGTATCCAGAACCAAGGCGGGGGGCTCCAGGATTGAGATGCGATTGGTGCCATAGAGGGGGACACGTCGAGGGGGATTGTCGTGTTAAACGCGATACACAAGTTTTGCAAGGAAATAATGGTTAATGCCAACTTTTAGGTATAAAGTTCAGAGGTGTCACTATGTGGGTATTATCCCGATTTGTTTACTTTAAAAAGTTACCTTACTGATATATACGATGCTTAATAGATACATTTTATAAGAAGTCGCGAAGATAACATTTCGTATTTTGTTCGAGTTAGGACTATTCCCAACTGTGAAAAGCAACTATGTTATGTCAAATCAACCATTTCTCCTTTAATCTTCCATTCAAAGAGAGCATTTAAAAAATGGCTGCCTTTTGTTCTCGTTTGTTTTCTTTTCGCTAAAAAGCAACATAAAAATGATTAAATTGCCACTGACTTTGGCGTCAAATAAAATTATTAATGTGAACATTTTCTTGCGACATGCAGCAAAAATTGTAATTATTTAATTTTTATTAAACTGTATTGTAATATTTGATAATATTGTACGTGATTTCAGGATGACCCATCATCGCTTATGCTGGTTAGACATAAATTGAAGTTAGAAGTCGCTGCATTAGTTTTCATTATTTTTTCATAGTAAATTTTTCAAATTGTCAAATATAATAAATTTTCTATGTTTCATTTTAATTTATACATATGAATTTACTATGTTTAATAACATTTGTACGACAATAAACCAATGAATAGAAATATTAACATTTCAATTGTTTATTGTTTTTAAATCAAAAACGAATAGGTATATTATCAAATGAAATACTTTCGTTCATCGACTTTAAACATATTCAAGACTGAACAACGTCGCCGCACTGTCCGCCCCGCAACTCCAGCGTCTGCAACACATTTCCGAGGTACGCAACCTGCAGACGGCTTGGAGACGATTTGATGTAACGGCCGCACTCCTGTATGCCGCAGCGACGATGTGCAGACTCATGCCTTCAGATGGATCTCCAGCAACCAAAGCTGCTCGTCACTGATTCTAAGCAAGAACCAGCAGCAACGGGCAGAAGTAAACCCAATAATATTGAAGCATCTTAGGAAGGTGTTGCTACAGTAACTATATAAATTAAATTTAAAAATTTAATTTATATAGTTACTGCATACTCCCCGCTTTTGGACATTTTCCATAAGTTTGCTAATGTCAAATAAAATAAACCGCCACTTAATCCCAACGTCTACAATACATTACCGCAGTGCGCAGCCTGCCTCAATCGCGCAAAACATTGTGCAGTAGGATGCTTCCGTAGACTCCAGTCAGCGGCCCAGCTTCAGCTTCCGCGGGTCCTTGACACTGATATCCAAACTGTAATCCAAATAATTATGGACCAGCAGAATGTGTCGTATTGCCGCCAGCTAGAACATGTACAAATAAATTTAAAAGTTGAATTTAATTTGTGACATCTTACCCGTAGTCGACCGCAGCTATTGAACAACTTTTTTAAATGATGAAAGACGGTTGATTTGACACATTTAATTTCAAATCAATGATCACATCAATTCATAGGAATTTTACTACAAACGATAACGAATTATAAATATAAAAACGTAGTATAATTTTCGATATACTTTTTCCCTGGGTGTACTAAAGAATCGTTATCAAAAATTTTGATTAAGATTCTTTGGCAGTCGTAATCCAAAATTTTGATTACGATTAGAAATTATCAAAAAGTAATTTGATTCTTAGTACATTTTCTGATTATTTTCACGACTACTTTAAAAGAAAACTAGTAATCGGACTACTTTTTTTGATTATTTTCACAAAATTTAAGATTATTTTCAGATTAAATCAAAAAAAAAGACTATTTTTTTTTTGATTATTTCAATTTTTTGATTATTTTTTGATTATTTCAAATAATTAAAAAAAAGTAATCCGACTACTTTTTTTGATAATTTAAATTTTTTAATTATTTTCTCTTTATTTGAAATAATCAAAAAAAAAAAAAAATCAGAACATTTTTTTTTTGATTATTTAAATTTTTTTGATTATTTTTGGATTATTTGAATTTATTGATTATTTCAGTAATTAAAATAACAAAACTCAATATTTCACTGTCATGCCAAAGATGCATATGAGCATTTTTAAAAATGTTGGAAAAATCATATTTTACAGTTTGAAGTGATTTAATAATTAGTAAAATTTGGGTTTTTTTTTTCATTTTTTTGGTTATTTTGGTTAACGCATCTTGAATTATAAATACGGATTTTGTAAGGCTTTATTCTGATCAAAACGCAAATATTTTCGTTTTTTATGCTATAACTCTTTATTTGCGCATGATAAAATAGTACTGGAAAGGCAATAATTGTTGGTTTTCAAAGCATCTTTCGATTCAAATAATCCAATAATAATCAAAAAAATATAAATAATCAAAAAAAAAGTAGTCTGATTACTTTTTTTTTGATTATTTCAAATAATCAAAAAATTAATATAATCAAAAAAAGTAGTCGGATTACTTTTTTTTTGATTATTTCAAATAATCAAAAAATAATCAAAAAAAAGTTGTCGGATTACTTTTTTTTGATTATTTTCAAATAATCTGAATCAAATAGTCCGATTACTAGTTTTTGATTCTTTTAAAGTAGTCGTGAAAATAATCAAAAAATGTACTAAGAATTAAATTACTTTTTTATTATTTCTAATCGTAATCGGAATTTTTGATTACAACTACAAAGAATCGTTATCAAAATTTTTGATTAAGACTACTAAAGAATCGTAATCGTTTAGTAGTCATTACAAAAGTACACTCTAAAAAAGGAATGTTTATAAAATACTTGTGGGAAACTATCGGTTACTTCTGGTAAATACATATTAGGTTGCAGAAATACTTAGTCTTATTTTTATACTTAGTCATATTTTAGTCATAAATTATAATGGCTTATTGCAAACAATTACATAATTCTAGTGTTTGAACAAAACAATATCTAATTTCTTAAAAACATTTAAAATGTTTACCAAAAACACTCTATAAAAGTCACTTCAATTTTTAGTCCCAAACACTCATTTGTTACCTATAAATTATGAAAATGATTAAGATAAGTAATAAATACATGATATTTCTTTGTGTTTCCCAGAACGCAATCTATTTTAAAAGTGTTTGCCCTAAATACTAATAGCTTCTCGGAAAAAATGCTACATTGAAAGTATTTGCCCCAAAAATCGTACAGCTTCTGATAAAAATGCGGTCTTCACATCATCCAAAACAGATGACTGCAGAAACACTGCCGCAATTCTGTGCAAATCATCTAACGAAAACCCAGTCAGTTAAGATGAATTTTTAAGACGTGTCCAGTCTACGAGACACCTGGTCCCAGGCATAATGCATCGATGTGTTGTAGAGTTTCCTTAGTGTCCATCAATATCAGTCGAAATTATTTTCGCCAGACGTTCGTTTACGCGATTTGTCGAATAATCTACCCTGAAATTCTGCATTATTCGACATGTCGCGTAAAGGAGTGACTGTCGCAATAAAAAAAAGAACCTTTTGCTTTGACTGAATTTGGCAAACACGTATTTGTAGGTAACACTTTTCGTGTTTGTGGGAAACACTACAATTATTTGTGGGAACCACTACTGATTATTTGTGAGAAACACTTCGATTATTTCCTACAAATGAGCTTGCAAACATTTTAGTGTTTGTTTGAGAAAGTGTTTACAGGGAACGATATTTTTTTTGTGTGTAGTCATTACTTTTACAGCTCTGCACGTGGGACAGTCTGCCGGACATTTTTGCATACCGAAAAGTGCCTTCAACAACAGAGCACGAAGCTGATCGTCAAAAACCCGATGTTGTTGTCGCTGAATTGTTAGCGTGATGTGTGTAAATAATGCCAAATGCTGGAAGCGGCGGTAACGCTGGTACAAGGAGACGCGCAATATTTTTATTATATTCTCAACCACGTCCAGCACATATCCAAAGATCATCAAATGATCATCGATCAATGCCAACCTCTTGCGCTGCCCGATAGTAAAGATAGTAAAGACTTTTTTTAATCTTATGTATAATTTTAATTATCTTTGATTTAGTTTCGAACCGTGCCGTGTCATTGTTGTTGAGGAAGATCTGCAACCAACGGTTATCAATGAAACTGATCATTGAAATGGCATGTCGGCAATGGAGTAATTGTATTCAATATTTAAGGTGGGTTATTATGTTTTTAATTATTAAATATTTCAGTATCTAATAATGTCTATATTTGTATTAAAATGATTAGAAAAGATTTTTTAATTACACTACTCGACGTAATTTTAGTAGTTGCAGTAAAAATTATTCGAGTCATTTGAAAAGCTGATTTCAAAATGCCGTCAGTATTGAATTTTAGTAGTTGCAGTAAAAATTATTCGAGTCATTTGAAAAGCTGATTTCAAAATGCCGTCAGTATTGAATTTTCTATAGTTTTTGAAATTTAGCCATTTGCCAATTTCCATAATCTTGATTTTTTTATTTTTAAACTCCATAAAATGATGAAATTGCTTTATTCATATTAGGCAGTGAAAATCTGCAATACAAAAATTTGATAATAGTGTAAAAATTACTTTTGCGAAATATATGAAAATTTTTAGCATGCAATTTTGTTACAATATTATATATAACAAAAAAAATGTGAAACTAAAAATTAGATAAAAATAGAAATGGGTGTTGAAAATAAGACCAGTTTTTAGAGCTGCGCTGTACTTTTAATTATTCCTTCGTACAACTAAATGTTCAGCTTAAAAATTATAAATACAATTACAATTTATTATAAAATAGCCAAGTTTTTCTCTTATTTCAATTTACCTTGGTCTCTCAGCCAATCTTATTTAAGCAAGAATTCAATGATGAGTGATTTAATGCAAAGCAAATGTTAAATGAATAAACTTTACCGACATCCAAAACAGCTAATTTAATCGCGGGACGATCCAAAATACCGTTCCAAAATACCGTTCCATCCAAAATACCGTCTCTTTCGACACTTAAAAAATTCACATTTTTTAATTGTTCTTTTAAAAAATTATCGGACCCTCGAAAATTTGTGCCGTTATCGCTATATATTTCACATGGAGTCCCACGACTCGATATGAAATTTCGTAGGCACATAAGACAAGAGTCGGTGCTAAGATTGTGTGCTATTTCTATATGAACAGCTCTTACAGTAAGGCAAGTCATCAAGACACCCCATCTTTTATTAGATTTTCTATTTTCTGTAACTAAAAGAGGGCCAAAATAATCAATATCCACTTACGTAAATGGACGTGAAAATGTACTGAGTCGTGCTCTTGGTAGCGGTGCCATTAACGAGGGTTGAGCCACAGCATTATTTATTTTACAGGTTTGACATTGTGCTCTTATATTTTTGAACAATGGTCGCAATTTTTGAATAAAATATATCTGTCTCACCTCGTTTATCGCAGTCTCATGATTTATGTGGTGATACGTATGATGATAGTGCGAAACGATTAATTTCGTTACCATGTGATCCGCGGGCATTACAATGAAGTCACGCTGAGGTTTGTATTTAAGTGAAAAATATTCAGCACGGTTTTTAACGCGCATGATGTCATCGACGTCCATGTACAAATTCAGCTTTCCCAATGTCCCAATGACATTTGAACGAACTTGTAAATGAAAGCCTTTGCATGTTCAAAATGTTGAACAGAAAGATGCACGTCAACAGATTGCTTTTTAATTATAAAGCTTATCGATATACAAGAGCCAGTTTGCAACTGCGCGATATAGCTTCGACCAGCTTGAAAAATATTCGAAATCAAATTTAATGATATATGACTTACGTATGTGCAGAAACCGTGCGCGTAATTCAGTTTTAGGGGTATCCTCTAAATCGGGATTTTCTGGCCACTCAGATTCATGTTTGAATAAAAATGGTGGCCCATTAAACCACTGCTCGTACATATTTGAACCTGATTTTACTTTTGTAGCGATGTCAGCAACATTTAACTTGCTAGGAATCCACCTCCATTCAGATACATGCGACGCCTCATGAATTTCAGCTATTCGGAACATAACAAACTGCTGAAACTGCCGTGCGTCATTTTGCAGCCACTTAAGCACAGTTTTGGAGTCAGTCCAGATATACATTTTTTTAATTAATATTTCGTGTCCGCTGCAGATAGTGTTCATCAGACGAACTCCCACTAATGCTGCGTGTAGTTCAAGTCGTGGAATTGAGAGCGGTCGAAGAGGCACCACCTTTGATTTTGCTGCTACTAATTCAGCGTCACATCACATCCACATTATATACGAAAGTATGCAACTACTGCATACGCGTTTTCGCTTGCATTAACGAAGATGTGTAGCTGCACACTGCAATCCACGCTGTATATTAAAGAAGAATAACATCGAGGTATAGTAATAGATATAATCATTGGCAGGTAGGAAAGCCAGTCCTGCCACTTTTCGTGAAGATCCCTGCTAAGCTGCTGGTCCCAGTCGATGCCACATCGCCAAACTTCTTGAATACAAATCCCATAGGATCGAATACAGACATTAATACCTGAAGCACTCGCGCTTCGTTGGAATAATTTGTTCATTAAATACATTGCGGCGAAGTCGAACAAACTTTGATACATATTTGAAGATATCCAGCGAAGGGTCCCAGTACACCCCCAATATTTTTTCATACTGCTGCGTATTTTCATTACAACTGAACGTTTAATTTTCTAATTGACTCTTTTCATCAAGGGCTTCTATAACTTCAATGGCATTCGAAGACCAGTTCCGCATATGAAAACCGCCAGGATCGTGAATTATCTACATAATGATGTTGTGTAATGGCATCGACTGCTCTGGGATCCTCAACTTTATAACGTTCTGCATTTTTATCTCGAACGAAATGTGCAATGCACGGCGAACAGGATGCACCAAACGTCAAAATGTTAAGCTGATATATGACGACTACTTTATTTATATCGTCCCACCAGAGAAAACGCTGAGCGACCGCGTCTTGCTCTCTCACTGCTATGCGGTGAAACATTTCAGCGATGTCTCCACATACAGCTATGGATCCCATTCGAAAGTTGAACAATATGCGAACCAGTGGTTTGAGTAGGTCTGGGCCTTTTAACAACAAATCATTAAATGCATATCCTGCTGTTTTTGCGGCGGCATCCCACACGAGTCGTATTTTGTTTGGTTTGTGAGGGTTGTGAACGATGAATATTGGAAGGTACCAAACGTTTCCCCCAATTCGATTGATTGCATCAGCAGGTAGCTGAACCGCATAACCCTTCAGTACTAAATTATTAATTTGTTGTTTTATATTTTCGGCTAATTTTGGATCTTTTTCAATTTTACGCTGAAGACATCGCATGCGAATCATTGCAGTCGGGAGACTATTTGGTAATTTCGGTGCGCCGTTCTTCCAGAGTAAACCCACAGTGTAGCTACTATTCTTCAATTCACAAGTGTTGCTCAAAATACTAATGGCTCGCTGATCTTCTTTGCACATAGGTGCTATCTTTGAATCAAAATTTCCCAATCCATCCTCTGTTAAGTAGCTCTGTATCATGTCGCGTAGGTCACTGTTGCAGAAGGCCTTGTAAACTGTTAACTGTAACGCTACCACCGAATAAAGTCCACGCAAGCCTTGTTTTAGTTGCTATTGGCTGGTTCCAACCTCCTTCGCGAACCTCACTGTTAAATTAGGGTTATTAATTCCAATTATAATTGTAGGTACTGCATCTCTGTACGACTGAAGGGGCAAATCTTTAAGATATGGATACTTCTCTTTGATTATAGAAACTATCATTGATTCAGCAGACATATTTAGGTTTTTCACAGTATGAACATTGCGCAGTGGGTACGTTTTCGAATTAAGCATTTGCGAAGAAATTTTTATGTCTGGTCGCTTTGAATTTTCATCATATCGAGAAACATCCCCGGTCCAGCGAATGCACAGCGGTTCTGCGCTGCCTTTTTCGCCCAATTCGTTTGCTACACTTTCCTCTATAAGCGTAAGCGTGGAACCGTCATCCATGAATGCGAAAGTAGAAATGGTTTTTGTTTTCCCATATAACGTCACTGATAAAATTCGAAAAAAATGAACTGTCAATCAAACTGCGATGACTGTTGAACGTAGGGGCTGAAGATTCTGCAGAATTGTGAAGTAACTTATAATGCTTAAATGTGCATCCACCTACGCCGGACACCTTGTTACTCCAACACCGACGTTGATGCCTGCCCAGGCATTGACGGCACAATTTTTTTGACTTCACGACGTCCCATTTCTCGTTAAGTGGTAAATCTTTAAACTTCTGACATTGGTATATTTTATGAGCGTTGCCACAATGAATGCACGCAGAAGACTCTGCTGGTTTTTAATGACGTCATTCGATGCATGTGAGTGTGCATTTAAATGCGCATTTTTGCGAAAAGATTTGTTGTATTAGACTGATGAAAATACTGGCGTAGCCACTCTACAAGCTGCCTCTGCTATGTTATACAGCCACTCCGAGAAATCCTGCAAATTTGGAGCGCTAATATCTTTGGAATATAGTGCCCAATTCAGCATTGTATCAGGGCCAAGCTTCTCTACAAACTCATGCAGAGTTGGATTATTTAAATACTCGTTAAGCTGGCACCCACTTTGTAGCGCAAATATTTTTTACAGCAAATGCGAATTCAATAAGCAGCTCAAGCTTGCCTCTTGGTGATGGCAACTTACGCGCTTTATCAATTAAAGTTTTGAAGATATGCTCCGGACGCCCAAAATACATTTTAATCGTTCGTAGAACATCTGGCACCATGTCAGTAGCAATAAGCAACTCCGTACAGCGTACCTTGCCTTACCATGTAAACACTTTTGGAGCCGTATTAAATTTTCGTCGTTACTGAAGCCGGCAACTTCAGTACTCTGCTCGAATGCGCTTATAAATAGTGGCCAGTCTCGGGGGTCTCTTCCAAATGATGGCAAATCTTTAGAAACCGCATGTCGTGCCGCCAATTGTGTTTTTGTTAAGTTCCCAGCTTCGTTATATGTGTGCATATTTATAGGCATTGGCGTGCTTTGGTTCTCGGGGATGGCAAAGGTATGTGCCTGCTGCGCGTGTGCTAACCTAATATTTGTAGGGTGTAGAATTGCCGCATGTTGTCGATACTCTGCAGGTTGCTCAACATTTTGAGCTGTAGCTTCCTCGCTTCGAACCCTTTGATTTTCTCACACACGTGGTGTTTCAGCTTCGCACTCATCTTCTGTTTCAGATCTACCTAAAATTTCATACTTGCGGCGCAAAAATTCCTCCTTGATACGCATTTCTTCTTCTAATTGTTGCAGCCGTAGTTCCTTTTTTTTACTAATTGAAGCTCGCCCAACATTAGCACGTTTACCACCTTCGCTTATAACAGATCGCGGTTGTGTTGTAAATTTTGAAGATTCTATCCTCATCGCAAAACGCTTACTTTCGCTATCTGTTGCATGCGGCTGTAAATTGAGGTTATGTTCATAGCCCTGAACGTGCTGTACTGTGTCCGTATGCTGTGCTTCTTCATCCTCCTGCCGGTCGTTGCACTCATCACATATCCATTCATTAGAGGCGGCATTGCCGATTGTTTCGCAGCAGGTGCTGTGAAACCAGCGCCACAATGAGTGCAGCGTTGAACATCTTCGCAGCCGGCAACTGTCTGCTGACATATCATGCAAATGTTATTTCTTGCTTTTTCTTTTCAATTTCAATGTAAAACAAGAATTTTTAAGAAATGTTGCAATTAAAGACCAGTTTTTAGAGCTGCGCTGTACTTTTTATTATTCCTTCGTACAACTAAATGTTCAGCTTAAAAATTCTAAATACAATTACAATTTATTATAAAATAGCCAAGTTTTTCTCTTAATTCAATTTACCTTGGTCTCTCAGCCAATCTTATTTAAGCAAGAATTCAATGATGAGTGATTTAATGCAATCGTACAGTGTTGCATTTTTCGCATTGTGGAGTAGAATTGTTTTAAGTAATTTAGGTAACAATGGGCTTATCTCAATAACTGGATCCAATTTGATAAAACTGGTGTCAATTTAGGAATAACTACCACAAATACATCCAAGAATTGCTGAAAATTTCACTGCACCAAATTAATGATAGGCAGTACTTTTTATTCATCTTCAATTTATTTATATTTTTCCATTTATTTCAGATTCCTCCGACATATACTACGTAGCTGTAGGGATGGTCTTACCTCATTTATTCTGCAGGAACAAAAATTCAAAATTTAAAGATTGTCATCACCGCCAGAATCAAAATAATCGTCAGCAGACATTCAGCATTTATTATTATTACTTATTATATATAATGCAATCTATGTAAATTACTGTTTAATTTTGTTGATGTGTTGTATTGAATAACAATATTAAAATACCCTGTAATAAATATAACCAGTTGAGAAGGTTAGATCACATGGGAAATTTTAGAGTAGGTGTTATTATGATAGTTAGGATTATCAAAATTATAGTCGGTCTAAGCCGACTATAAATACCCTACACATATGTGTGGTTACCATTAAAAGTGGTATATAGGTCACCAGTATATACGAATCCTGAAAATAACTAGTATTTCCATTCATTTGATTCCCATATTTACAAATTGGTAGGTGTACCGAATTTCGATTTAATTTTGTGGGAACCACAAGTCGTTTCACCGGAAATAATTATTTTCATGTATTTGAGCATGATGTCAATATACAAATTTGACCAAAATAGTATACCTAAGCACGTATACAGTAAAATTGATTTGTAGATGTAAATTTTATATGAGGTATTTGAACATAAGTGGTCGGTTCTCAGTTCACAATAGACCGATCATTCCAATTTTCTTGTTCAGACAATCTAAAGATTCAATGCTCTAGCTCTTCAACATTTTCTGTAATCGTGATTTCAACAGACAGACAGAAGGACAGACAGATACACGGACATCGCTAAATCGATTCAGAGGTCATGCTGATCAAGAATATATATACTTTTCCATACCGGAGATGCTTTTTTCAGGGTGTTACAAACGGCGTACCAAACTGAAAATACCCTTTCACTCTTAGTGTAGGGTATAAAAACTCAAAAAAGCCTTAGTTTTTGTTGTCATTAATTTTATTTTAAATCAGATTTAATTCAGAGTTTCCTTTAATATTATGTCCCATGTTGTGAATTAGCGCACACATTTTTCATTCAGTTTTGGATGTTGCTGTACATATGTTGAGCGCATCATGGTTTTATATCATGTTGTACACATGTTGTACAGCAACATGTTCATAGCATTGTCCCAACGCTTCACGTTGGCACCTATGATAATAATTTGGCAAAACGTTAAAGCATTGCTTAGACCACACCTCTTTCAGGTTAGCTTGCACAGTTAACAGAAGCTTTCAATAATTTGGCAAAGCGCTAAAGCTTTGCTTAGACCACACCTCTTCAAGTTAGCTTGCACAGAGGCTTGCAATACAATTTTCCATTGCATTTTGGGTATATGTTGAAATATGCAAAGCAGCGATTCTCCAACAATTATACTATTTCGCAATTGGTGTCAGTCAAAAGCTGCAAGTCGGACTTTCCTCAAAAGTCACGTACACCAAAATTGAGTGAAAGTGAAAACTCACTAGAACATAGTGAAAATAGAATTTAAGAAAAGCTTGCAACGAAGGTATTGTTAATACCTTTCGTTGCAATTTAAAAGAGTGTAGTTTAGTCAGCCTCATGTGGAGGTAGTAAAGTTAATAAAAGTGTTCTTTTTTAACTCTAAAAGTAAAAAGTGTTCTTTAATTAATTAAATGATAACAAAAATTCAACACTAAAAGTTTACAACATTTGGCGCAGCCGGTACGTCGGTACCAACCTCTCAAGGACCGACAGTGGAAAGAAGGACGAAGGAAGGAGGACGAGAAGGAAAAGTAACCAAAATAGTAAGTGATTAAAAATTTTAATTATTTGTTTTTTAATTTAGAAAAAGGGAGCTTTGAAAACTAGATTTAATTATATTTTGGTATTTTTTTTTGTTATAGAGATAGGGAGAGTTTTTTAAAGTTATGAATATAAATTGTTTAAACATTCTAAATAATATAAAAAATATAAAAATTAAATATATAAAAGAAAATACACACTGCGAATCCGAACTCCGGACCCTCCAGTGTATAATAAAATAATTCATACTATTAGTATGCAAATTATAATTTTCATGAAATATATAAACGATAACACTATAAAATCAAACAAATATTTATTTTCAAAACGTATCAGTTTTTCGCAGCATGGATGGCTGTTGATAAAGTGAATTAATTTTTATATAAAATTAAATGAAAAATAAAATGCGATAAAAAAATCAATATATTTTCTGAATGTGTAGTCAGGAGTAACATTTAGAAATATTCAAAATTTTAACATTTTATAATATTCTAAATAATAAATTTACACTTGACATTTCTCTTAAACGTCTTCTGTACTATGAAAATAATTACATAGTAACATCGAATTTTAATTTAATTATATTTTTATTAAAAAATCGAAATTTTACAAATTATCTGAAAAGAAAAAGGACAATATAATAATTGAAATAACACTAAGATTTCAAACTACGGACCCTCCAGTTTATAACAAATAAAAACTAAATGATTTGATTAAATTTTAAAGCATGTGAACACAGCACTGATTGCTGTTACACCCAGAAAAAAATTCCCTTAAATCCCATTAAAATTGGTCAATTGGACAATTATTGATTTAATAGTGTACAAAAAATAAAAATTTTCATATAAACTCAATGGCAATGTCATGGTATTGTCTAGTATTTAATGGTATTTTCCGATTAAAATAATAATTTATCCTATTGAATATTTTTAATAGGAAAAAACTATTATTTATATAGTATTTTTTTCTGGGTGTATGATTTTAAAAATAACAAAAAATGTATATTAAAAAATCATTGTATGTTAACATTTTTTTTACAATTTTGAGTAACCGCATATACACATAATTTTTTTTTTTTTTTTTATTTGGAAAAATAAAATTATTTTTAATTTTTCCAATTTTATAGAAAACAGATTTGAAATAAAAAATACTTCAATATAAATTTGAAAAAAAAGTAATTGACTTCATGAATGCCAAAATTGATTTCGTTGTTGTTTGGGTAACATTTTTGTTTCATTGAAATTTTCAATTACAACTTGATGAAATTTATTTTTTTAAATTAAAAGATAAAGATAACGTTTTAAATTGATTGAAAATATTTAATGGCAGATGCTAATGAATTAAATGCGTATATTCAAAAACAATCTACCGAATTGGACAGATTTGTTGAAAAATTATGGTCGCAATTTGTACCAACAATACTAAATAAAGATACACAAATAGAAAATAATTGTTGATTTTTGAAAATAAATATTATCAATTTTTTATAATCTCAAAGCGACAATATTATTTTTAACTTTTAAAATAATATTATTAATTTTTGTTCTTCAGTGTAGATAAAATTTGACGTATAAAAATATTATTTACATTTTGAAATTTTATATTTTTTGTTTTCAAAAAAAACCTTTATTATCGCGTATTACCGTCGTCACCCAAGCCATTACGCGATATCCTCTAAATCAAAGTTGACCATAATTTGGCCACTAGACGCAGTTACATGTCGCGTTGACGAATGTAAGACCAAAACAGGCGCTTGTGTCTTCTGCCGCACATAACGTGCGGTTGCATCTTCGCAGTATCAAATTGAGCGACACAGTTTTCGAGTTTTGACGAATTTGAGCCTGTCCACCACCTATGCGCGCCAAGCGAATAGAATGATGGGAGAACAACGGAACAACGAGCATGATCCGCATGACCGCCCCCGCTTGGCCAAATTACAAAACATATTTGATGTAACGCTTCTATACATCGCGGTGGTGACCAACTCATTTTAACCGCTCGCTGTGGTGGATAAAGCCACACAGCCCAGCACATAGTGCAGCTGAAGGAAATAAGGTTCTTTTTACGGGGCAACATTGTAACCATGATACAAATATATCTATCATGATTGTAACGATATTTTTGTGAAAAATAAAATATGACATAAAATTTAAAAAACTGTTTTTCTTTTTCAAAATAACATTTTAAATTTGACAATTTAAAAATGCCATTCAAAGCATAAATGAAAATTAACAATTGAAATTTTCAAAAACAAAAATTTTATGTTCAATACTTCTTTGATAATTTGATTGTTGAATCCGACAATAATTTGATAATAATACTTGTGGATCCATTTTAACATGAAATATTTTCAAATTATTGACGGATTCGACAATAATTTTCTATGTGTGTAGTACAGCATTATTAAAAGATAGTATATTTTGAATTCTGCATTTATCTAAATTAGAGGAGGCAGATAAAATAGTAGAAGAGTTATTAAATTTACAGAATTTAAAAATTAAATCTGTTTTAGCAGAAAATGTTGAATTAGAAAGATTAGTTACGTGTTGAAAAAACGTTTAAACGATTATTGTTAAAAACGTACAGCAGAGTTAGAAGAAACAGCTAAAATAGATGAGGAAAACATAAAATTAAGAAATTTATTGAACGAAAAGAATATTTCTGAGGAATCTATAAATAATTCTGTCTGACGCCAGGCAAGGGAGTACAGGAGTTGAACGCGCGTATTAGATATTTGAACGAGGAGGTTAAGACAGCGCACGAGACATCCTATATACAAGGATACCATAGAAAGTGACGACATCACAACATAGGGCAACATGGGATTAGGCGAAGTCGCGAAATACGTTAAAAATGCGGTGCCAGATTTTGCAGGTGCAGACTCATCATCGCTGAGGACGGATCTTCACCTTTTTATTGAAGGATGTGAAGTGGTGAGGGCAGAACTGAAGCCTGAACAAATGAAGGAGTTTATTAAAGGCGTTAGGGTTCGTTTACAGGGAGATGCTTTTGACTTAGTAATTTCAAAGGAGTTTGACACAATAGATGATTTATACAATCTATTATGAAATACGTACTTGGAATGTAGGTCAGTAGATGACATTCAATATGACATTAGAAAGGCATCTCAGTATCCGGGGGAAAGTATTAGATCTTTCTCGAGGCGTTTGGTTAACCTGCAGTCGGCAGCATTAAGCATGATTAAATGTAAATATAATGATACGAAAGACGACGTGTTCGTTAATGAATTGAATAATTTAGTTAAAAGCTTATTTAAGTTAGGACTTCGGGATACACTTTGCGAATGCTCATGTTGAGCAGTAAGCAAACAACACTGGAGAAATTGGTAGAAGAGGCATTGGACCATGCAACGATACAAAGGGAGTCATTAGAGCTAACGGGCATAGACAAGTTTGGAGTCCATTTCAATGAGCCCTCATCGGCCTTCATGCCAAATATTCGTAATGCATCAGGTGGCTAAGGCAATGAAGAAAAGAAGACGGAAGAGAAAACACAAAATGTAGGTATAAAGCAGTCTACACCTGCATGTTCTTTTTGCAAGAAGAAGGGACATCTGAGGTATGAATGTCATACACGGAGAAACACTCCGTATTGCAGTGACTGTCGTGTTTATGGACATGAACAGTGTGCAGATCGTTCGGGTCGGAATGTTTTTCCAGGACATACTGCTCCCCGAGGAAGTCAGCCACACGTACCTCAGGTAAATGGTCAAGGTGGTATCCAGAACCAAGGCGGGGGCTCCAGGATTGAGATACGATTGGTGCCATATAGGGGGACAAGTCGAGGGGGATTGTCGTGTTAAACGCGATACACAAGTTTTTCAAGGAAATAATGGTAATGGGAATTTCGCAAACAGGCCCGTTAAATATTGCACTTGGTGCAGAAGGGACGGACATGTTATATGAATTGTTGTGCAAATATGATGCATGGAACAATAATAGCATTCCACAGAGAAACTACCAGGGGCCCAGTCAAGGCCACTAAACTGGGGACCCTTAGAAGTTCTCAAGAGGACACTACAACAAAATAAAACAGCAAATATTATTAACGCAGAAAATGAAGAACAAAAAGTAAAAATACATATTAATGAAGATAGAAATCTTCCAAGAAAAACATATAATGAACTAAATAATAATAATTCACAACTTGACATGAATAATGAACAGAATATAGGAATTAAGGAAATTAAAAATAAACAAATTATAAAGAAAACAAATAAAGTAAAGAAAGTAAAACCAATTAAATCGGAAGTTAAAAATATTAAAATCAAGAATAATAAAATCAAAAGTAAATCAAATAAAAAGAAAGTTGTAAATTATCTGCCCTGAAAATTTGGGAATTGTAGATCAAACGTCTGGCATGACTGTGAATACATTTCGTACAGGGGCGAGTATAATTTGCAATGGAGTAATTTCAATATTTCTTTTTATTATTAGCGCTATGTGCGTTTTATCGTCAGAAATGCATTGTAATTTCACGATTTGCAAAATTAAATTGTTTTCAATTGCTAATAATTTTAAGAGAAAATTTATGTCGAGAAAAATAAAATTAACTTCACAATTAGGCGCACATCGTAAAATATTTAACCGGCATGGAGAGTGTTTCAAGATATCCGATACGAGTGATGTGTTCATTGAAGTACCTTGCGAGGCAGCAAAAAATGGAAAACTTACTCTGTTAGTGGATTCTGGAGCTGAGGCCAGCCTGATTAAAGAAAATAGGATGGCACATTTGCCGAATTTTAATAAAAATATTCAGAAAGATTCGAGTGGTGCTTTTGGTGGATGCGTTAGAACCTTAGGCTCCACTAAGATTCAGCACACAAACATAGAAAACCTGAGTTTAACGCTACACGTTGTGTCACTTGAACAAGGGGTACCAGCAGATGGAATAGTCGGGCGTGACAATCTCTGGAACAGATCTATAATAAATGCGTTAAATAAAAATATTATATTTTTTGATGAAGACAAAAATCACCTTGTTAAATTTCCATTAAAATCATTGCATAGAAAATATTAATTTTAATCAACAAATCAGGGTACAGCCCAGAACGGCCATGGTTGTATCACTGCCGTTAAGAACAAGAATTCCTATAGTTTTGTTGCACAAACAGGAAATTCAGCCAGGAGTTTAACAAACGTTAAAAGAAATAGAGTATATGCATCAATTTTAAATGCCACCGATAAGGAGGTAACCATTGATAGCAATTTCAAGCCACAATTTTCAAATTTTAACAAATATAGAGAAGCAACAAAGGCGAGTTCTACAATAAATACAATAAACTCGGTTAATATAAAAAATAGAATTGATAGATTATTAGGGAATGTGAAGATCGATGAATCATTAAATAAAGAAGAAGTTGCCTCTTTGCAAAATATTTGCTTGTCAAATCATGACGTTTTTCATTTGGAAGGGGATGAATTAACATTCACTGCGATATTAAGACATGAAATACCCACACAATGGAATCAGCCACCAATAAATCAGAAACAGTATAAACTTCCTCATATGCATAGAAATGAGATTAATAGATAAGTATCAAAGATGTTAGACGATGGAATTATTTCACCAAGCATGTCGCCCTGGAATTCCCCATTATTATTGGTACCTAAAAGGGCGATAAAGATGGCAATAAGAAATGGAGACTGGTTATAGATTTCCGAAAATTAAATGACGTCACAATCAAACAGGTGTTTCCTATACGACGAATAGATGAGATTTTAGATCAGCTAGGACATTGTCGGTATTTTTCAACACTAGATTTAGCCAGTGGTTACCATCAGGTTTTAGTTGAAGATAGTGACAAAGAAAAAACTGCTTTCAGTACAGGTATTGGTCATTTCGAATTTAACAGAATGCCATTCGGTTTAACGGGAGCACCAGCCACTTTTCAAAGGATAATGAACCACATACTAACAGGTTTACAGGATATTGACTGTTTCGTTTATTTAGATGACATTTTTTTTTTTATTTTTTTTTTATTTTTTTATTTTTTTAATGTGGGATAAAAAATAGAGCCACAGCACTCAGACAGGGTTATATCCATTGTACTGTGACCCAGTTCCCTGGTTTTTAATGATACTTCTTAGATTCATTATTGAATCTAAGAAGGCTATTGTGTGATAGAGAGTGAAGCTGATCCTCTCTCATCAAGTCTGTGCCAAAGATCTGCCTTCTTATTCTAGAAAATGCTGGACAGTCACAGAGATAGTGCTCTGTGGTGCCAGTTTCTTCGTAGCAGGCAGAACATAAGGCGCTTTCGGCCAGGCCGATTGCGTTCATGTGTTTTTCACATGCGTTGTGTCCCGTTAGAAGTCCCGTCAGTTTTCTGCACTCCTTTCTACTTAAGGAAAGTAGAAACGAGGCCGATCTTTTGGTTATCGTCGGTGTCATGAGCTTGGAGAATCTGCATTTCGTCTCATTCAGCCATCTGCTGTTGTGTGCGGAGGCGACCCAAGAGCTGATGACGAATTTCCCCGTAGATGCAGGTAGTCCAAGCACAGGTTCTGGTCCAAATGGATTATCCTCAGATCCAGCACGTGCTAGTTCGTCAGATGTTTCATTGCCCGAAACTCCTTTATGGCCCGGCACCCAAATCAGTTTCAGTGTATAGTATTTACCAACACAATTGAGACGTGATCTGCATTGACGTACAATTTTGGATGTGATGACCTGGTTGTTCAAAGCCATAAGAGCAGCCTGACTATCGCTGCAGACTGATATAGCCCTGTTCTGCCATCTATTATCCGCAATGTAGTCCATAGCCATAAGTATAGCATAGACTTCGGCTTGAAATACCGAGGCATTGTCGCCTAAGGCGAAGTGAAGTCTGCGGTCATCCGGTTCCACAAACACTCCAGCACCAGATCCCTGATCTGTTCTGGAGCCGTCTGTGAAAATGCGGTGTGACCCTCTACCTGGCTCACAGTCAGGCGTTAGCCAGTCTTGAATGTCAGGTTGGCAGACCTCAAAATTTCGTCTTGGTAATATTTCTGTTATCATTGCATCAGAGGGCATCTCCAGTAGACAGGTGTCTAATGGAGTGTCAAGTGCAATATCAGAGATATTCCAGGGAACATTAAACCAGAAACCACCTCGTTTTAGTCTCCAGCAGCCTTTCATGGCTTCGCCTCTGATGAAGATGTCAAGTGGTGGTAGGTTTAAGATTGCATTCAGTGCTGGACCAGGTGTAGTGGGAAAGGCACCCGTAACACCCAGACACACAGTTCTCTGAATCTTGGCAAGACTAGTTGTCACGCATTTTCGCGACAGCTTGTTCCACCAGACTACCGGTCTTATCATTGCCGTGTAAATCCATAAGGTTTTGCTCGGCGATAGTCCCCATGTCTTCCCAAAAATTCCTCTGCATTGCCAGAAGGCATTCAATGCTCGCGAAATTTTATTTTCAACATGTTTTGTCCAAAGTAGTTTACTATCTAGAGTTAAGCCCAGATATTTTACTTCGTTAGACAGAGGAATAGTGACACCCTTAAGTACTGGTAGAGATAATCCTGTCATTATTCTTTTCCTAGTGAAGAGAACAATCCCTGTTTTGTGAGGGTTGACGGAAAGTCCGTTTGCAGTACACCAGCTGTCAATTCGGTTCAACGAGTTTTGTGTTTTAACACAAACCTCATTGAGGGAAAAGCCTGTGGCAAGAATGGCAACATCATCTGCATAGGCCTGGGAATAGACACCTGGTCCATCGAGATCGTTGACTAGAGAGTCAACCAGCATACACCAGAGCAGGGGGGAGAGAACGCCTCCTTGAGGACAACCTCTATTCACCCCTGCCATAATATACTGACCGCACTCCGCCTCAGAAGTGATGGTCCTAAACATTAGCATTGACCTTAGCCATTTGACCAATGTTTCATCTATTCCATGCCTTCTAGCTGCGTTACACATTCCATCAAAAGTCGCATTATCAAAAGCACCCTCGATGTCAACAAATATGCCCATCACGTACATCTTCCTCTGAAAAGCATGCTCGATCCGGCCAACCAGATGTTGCAATGCTGTTTCACAGGATTTTCCACGTTGGTAGGCATGTTGTCTTGATGATAGTGGGTACCTTGACAGCGATGTTTTTCTGATGTGCAGCTCAACTAGTCTTTCTAGACACTTTAGTATGAAGGACATCATACTAATGGGTCTGAAGCTCTTGGCTATGGAATAGTCTACTCTTCCAACTTTAGGAATGAAGGCTACTTTAACTAAACGCCAGGATGTCGGAATGTATGCCCATGCGAGACTTGCTCTAAAGATCTTCTTTAGGCATGGTAGCAATTGGGTTATACCTTCCTGTAGCATGACTGGGTAGATGCCATCCGGTCCAGGTGACTTGAAGCCATCAAAAGAGGCCACTGCGTATTGGATAGCTTCATCGTATACAACCAATCTGGCAACCTGCCAGTCATGTTTTGTCACATTAGAGTTGTTATTGCAGTCCCCAGTGCTGGGATTACAAAGTGGCCCTATGTGGATTTGATTTCCCGGAAAGTGAGTCTCAACTAGGACACTGAGTGCCTCTGTCTTAGACTCAGTATACGAGCCATCAGGTCTCCGCAGTGAGTCCAGTCGAGCAGTTCGGTCTCTTTTAAGAAACATGACCAATCTGCTAGTCTCACTGCAGGATTCGATGCTACTGCAGAAGTCTTTATAGGAAACACTTTTCGATTTACGAATTCGTTTCTTATACTCTTTCTGCTTAGCTCGATAAAGAAACCAGTCAGAGTCTAAGCTGCTCCTTAGGGCCCTATTTAGAAGCTTTCTGGAATCCTTGCGCAAGGTTTCAAGACAAGCGTTCCACCAAGGAACGGGAGGTCTAGATAACGTTTTTCGTACCGGACATGTTCGTACAAAACTAGAATTTATGACATCGTTCATAACTTGAACGGACGTCTCAATACTTTCTTTGGTACGAATTCTGACAGGAATATTGAGGGAATTCTCAAGTTCATGTCTGAAGCGTGCCCAGTTCGTTTTTCTGGGGTTTCTTACCGTCATAGAGGGCAGCACCTCTCGGTCAGTATGAAACTCGATATACCTGTGGTCCGATAAAGAATCTTCTTTAAGAACCTTCCAGTTAAAGATTGACTCTCTCAGTCTACAGTTAGACAAAGTAAGGTCAATCACTTCCTGTCTTCTAGCAGTCACAAAAGTGGGTTTATTACCAGTGTTGTGAATGTTCAGATTGGAGGTCATGATGAAGTCAAGGAGTCTGGTACCTCGCGCGTTGCATTTACTGCTGCCCCACACAGTGTGTTGAGCATTAGCGTCACAGCAAAGAATAGATGACATAGTGGTTAATGGAAATAATTTAGCAGAACACGAGCATAGGCTATGTAAAGTTTTGCAAAAGCTGATAGAACTTAATTTGAAATTAAATGTCTGTTTTTGCGATCCGAGGTTATATATTTAGGACATAAGTGTTCTGAGTTAGGTGCCCTACCAGACCCAGCCAAAGTAGAGTATGTAAATAATATTCCAGTTCCGAAAGATAGGAAGGAAGTTCAAGAATTTTTAGTCTTAATTAATTATTATAGAAAATTTATAGGAGGTATGGCGAAACTGTCATTACCAATAAACTGTTTGCTTAAAAAGGACGCTAAGTTCATATGGAATGACAATTGTCAGAATTCGTTTTTAAAACTTAAGGAGGCAATTATGTCTCCACTTATCCTAGCGTATCCGGATTTTAACGAACCCTTTTTTGCTCACGACAGATGCCAGTAACGAAGCAATTGGCGCGGTTCTTTCGCAAGGTGAAGTTGGAAGCGACCGTCCGATCGCGTTTGCCAGTAGGTCTCTTAACGATGCGGAAACACTCTACTTTACTATAGAGAAAGAATTTTTGGGAAGTGTATGGGCAACAAAAATTTTAGTGCATATCTTTTGGGAAGACCACTTAAAATGTATACATATTATCAGCCCCTAAAGGGTATAGAAAACTTAAAAGATCAGACACCACGTCTGATCTTTTCGAAATTCATTTCGAAATGATTTCGAAATTCACTACAAACCGGGAAAAAAGTAATTTAAATGATGCGCTTAGCCGCATACCGAATAATACTGAAAAGGTAGTTGCAGTACAAACACGTTCAAAAACCATGAAAAGAGACAAGGAAGACGATAAGAAACAGTGAGAATGCGATCCTGACGATTCGATAACAAAGGAAAATGACAATATAATAATTCTAACTGAACCTCGGGACATAGAGCCGGTAATTAAGGATTTTCACAATTCACCGTTAGGTGGTCACCAAGGTGGCGTAAAAACATTTTTAAGAATTCGACAACAGTACCGATGGAAGGGTTGCAAAAGCAAATAAAGGTTTATGTGAAAAATTGTTCAAAATTCCAGGTAAACAAGAGTTCAAGGCTGACGAAGATGCCAATGGTTCTAACTGATACGCCAGTCAGACCCTTTGACAAAGTGTACATGGACCTGGTGGGTATTCTGCCTGAAACCATTTCAGGGAATAAATACATCTTAACGTTTCAGGACGATTTTTCTTAATTTATGTACTGCGTGTACTTCCCGATGCGGAAGCCAACACCGTAGCAAAAGCATTCTTTAACGACATAGTTACACGCCACAATATACCCAAAGTAATAACATAATAACATATTAAACATGCTTAAAAAATAAATCGCAACTCCAATTATATTTAATTACATGCAGAGAAATCATAGGTACTTTGTACATTAATGTAATTCAATTTAAATAAGCTTAAATATAACAAATACATTTTAAATGAATTTCAAGAACTTACTTATAATAATTTAAATTACGTAAAGAAAAATATCAGTTAGTATTCAAATTAAAAAAAAAGAGATACATAAATATTTAGTACAGTTAAAATTAAAAAAAAGGGAACAGAAAAATATTATAGTAGAATAAATAAAATTAAAAAAACAGGTATTAAATATTAAATTTATAACAGATATAAAAAAAAACAAAGAATTTAAAATTTAAGAAAATAGGGATTTATGCTTTAAAATATTTAGTGCAGTTAAAATTAAAAAAAAGGTTTATTAATTGAATCGAAAAAAAGGAGGAAACATATTAGTAAAATAAATAAAATTGATAAAATATATATATAGGTATTAAATATGGAATTAAAATAAAAAAAGTAATTTATTTTAATTTTTATCTCAAATTTTATTTTGTATTAAACTTTTAAAAGAGATATACAAATTTGTATTGGAAATTAAATTAATTTTTAAACTAAATTAAAATCATAGGTACTTTTAAACTAAATTAAAACAGTTAAAAAATATATTTATATAAAATAAATTCAACAATTTTTGAGAAAATTTAAAATAATTGTATATACAATAAATTTAATGTACAATATATTCTATGTACGTATATATTTATAATAAATAATATATGAAATATTTTTTTTTTAATTTTTACCTATTGAAGGGGGATTAAGTCCGCTGCATTGAGTCCCTCCGCATATAAGACGACGATCTTAGCCATTGGTCTAAGGACATAATATACTAAAATAAACAAAAATTTTATAAAAAATACACAAAAAAAAAAATATTTGGAAATCATTAAAAAAAATATATTATTATTATTATCATTATTAAAACCCATTTAAATATTCAAACATATTTTTATAGATAACTTAAGAAAAAATAACATATTATATTTATTATCACCATGTTAAAATAAACATATTATCATTATTAATCTTAATATTGGCTCTAAGAAAACATAATTTCTATGTATTCAACAATATAATTAAGACATATTGTAAAAAATTATCATTCATCCTAATATTAATAATAATTTTTCCATAAGGGGGGAGGAATGTTGTGAATTACCGCACACATTTTTCTTTTCTTTATAATTATTCATTATTCATTCAGTTTTGGATGTTGCTGTTCATATGTTGAGCTCATCATGTTTTTATATCATGTTGTACTCATGTTCATAGCATTGTCACAACGCTTCACGTTGGCAACAATGATAATAATTTAGCAAAGCGTTAAAGCTTTGCTTAGACCACACCTCTTTTAGGTTAGCTTGCACAGTTAACAGAAGCTTGCAATAATTTGGCAAAGCGCTAAAGCTTTACTTAGACCACACCTCTTTCAAGTTAGCTTGCACAGAGGCTTGCAATACAATTTCCCATTGCATATGTGTTAAAATAATAGAAATGTTCTTTTTTAAATCTAAAAGTAAAAAATGTTCTTTAATTAATTAAATGATAACAAAAATTCAACACTAAAAGTTTACAACACCCCTTATGATACAAATAGGAAGGCTCAACCCTGGTTATTGGTTTAGACCAGAAGTCGTTAGATGTCATGCTATCTAAATACGACAACCATCTAAACTTATTCTTTGGACGGATCAAATTCCGAATCAATTCCAAATGAATAGGCATATGATGAGCAACGAGTTAATTATCCTGTCATGATATTTACTCAGATCAATCTGCAACATTCTAAAGCTGCTACCGCTTTACTAGGTAAGCGGCTCTCCATGTTGCATACATTACCTCACATCACAGCTATTCAAGAACCATGGGTGTATAACAAACGCATCTGTGGTCTTAGTGAACTACGTGGTGAAACCATACTATACGATGAGCAAGCCGCAAGGCCTAGAAGCTGTCTTATAGTATCGAAACACTTTGCTGTCACCAAGTTAACCCAATTCTGTGGGCAAGACCTGGTGGCAGCCAAAGTGAGCTATGAAAGCGATAGTGAATGGAAACATCTGATTGTCGCCTCAGGCTACTTCCCCTATGACTCACTACTGCCTCCTCCGCTAAAGGCAATTGTTGAGCTCATAGAGTACTGTGATCTTAAGGAGAACGGCCTTATTCTTTGCTGTGACGCTAATGCTCAACACACTGTGTGGGGCAGCAGTAAATGCAACGCACGAGGTACCAGACTCCTTGACTTCATCATGACCTCCAATCTGAACATTCACAACACTGGTAATAAACCCACTTTTGTGACTGCTAGAAGACAGGAAGTGATTGACCTTACTTTGTCTAACTGTAGACTGAGAGAGTCGATCTTTAACTGGAAGGTTCTTAAAGAAGATTCTTTATCGGACCACAGGTATATCGAGTTTCATACTGAAGGAGAGGTGCTGTCCTCTATGACGGTAAGAAACCCTAGAAAAACGAACTGGGCACGCTTCAGACATGAACTTGAGAATTCCCTCAATATTCCTGTCAGAATTCGTACCAAAGAAAGTATTGAGACGTCCGTTCAAGTTATGAACGATGTCATAAATTCTAGTTTTTTACGAACATGTCCGGTACGAAAAACGTTATCTAGACCTCCCTTTTCTTGGTGGAACGCTTGTCTTGAAACCTTGCGCAAGGATTCCAGAAAGCTTCTAAATAGGGCCCTAAGGAGCAACTTAGACTCTGACTGGTTTCTTTATCGAGCTAAGCAGAAAGAGTATAAGAAACGAATTCGTAAATCGAAAAGTGTTTCTTATAAAGACTTCTGCAGTAGCATCGAATCCTGCAGTTAGACTAGCAGATTGGTCAAGTTTCTTAAAAGATACCGAACTGCTCGACTGGACTCACTGCGGAGACCTGATGCCTCGTATACAGAGTCTAAGACAGAGGTACTCAGTGTCCTAGTTGAGACTCACTTTCCGGGAAATCAAATCCACATAGGGCCACTTTGTAATCCCAGCACTGGGGACTGCAATAATAACTCTAATGTGACAAAACATGACTGGCAGGTTGCCAGATTGGTTGTGTACGATGAAGCTATCCAATACGCAGTGGCCTCTTTTGATGGCTTCATGTCACCTGGACCGGATGGCATCTACCCAGTCATGCTACAGGAAGGTATAACCCAATTGCTACCATGCCTAAAGAAGATCTTTAGAGCAAGTCTCGCTAGGGCATACATTCCGACATCCTGGCGTTTAGTTAAAGTAGCCTTCATTACTAAATTTGGAAGAGAAGACTATTCCATAGCCAAGAGCTTCAGACCCATTAGTATGATGTCGTTCATACTAAAGTGTCTAGAAAGACTAGTTGAGCTGCACATCAGAAAAACATCGCTGTCAAGGTACCCACTATCATCAAGCCAACATGCCTACCAACGTGGAAAATCCTGTGAAACAGCATTGCAACATCTGGTTGGCCGGATCGAGCATGCTTTTCAGAGGAAGATGTACGTGATGGGCAAATTTGTTGACATCGAGGTTGCTTTTGATAATGCGACTTTTGATGGAATGTGTGACGCAGCTAGAAGGCATGGAATAGATGAAACATTGGTCAAATGGCTAAGGTCAATGCTAATGTTTAGGACCATCACTTCTGAGGCGGAGTGAGGTCAGTATATTATGGCAGGGGTGAATAGAAATTGTCCTCAAGGAGGCGTTCTCTCCCCCCTGCTCTGGTGTATGCTGGTTGACTCTCTAGTCAACAATCTCGATGGACCAGATGTCTATTCCCAGGCCTATGCAGATGATGTTGCCATTCTTGCCACAGCCTTTTCCCTCAATGAGGTTTGTATTAAAACACAAAACTCATTGAACCGAATTGACAGCTGGTGTACTGCAAACGGACTTTCCGTCAACCCTCACAAAACAGGGATTGTTCTCTTCACTAGGAAAAGAATAATGACAGGATTATCTCTACCCGTACTTAATGGTGTCACTATTGCTCTGTCTAACGAAGTAAAATATCTGGGCTTAACTCTAGATAGTAAACTACTTTGGACAAAACATGTTGAAAATAAAATTTCGCGAGCATTGAATGCTTTCTGGCAATGCAGAGGAATTTTTGGGAAGACATGGGGACTATCGCCGAGCAAAACCTTATGGATTTACACGGCAATGATAAGACCGATGATATCATATGCATCGGTAGTCTGGTGGAACAAGCTGTCGCGAAAATGCGTGACAACTAGTCTTGCCAAGATTCAGAGAATCGTGTGTCTGGGTGTTACGGGTGCCTTTCCCACTACACCTGGTCCAGCACTAACTGCAATCTTAAACCTACCACCACTTGACATCTTTACCAGAGCCGAAGCCATGAAAGGCTGCTGGAGACTAAAACGAGGTGGTTTCTGGTTTAATGTTCCCTGGAATATCTCTGACATTGCACTTGACACTCCATTAGACACCTGTCTACTGGAGATGACCTCTGATGCAATGATAACAGAAATATTACCAAGACGAAATTTTGAGGTCTGCCAACGTGACATTCAAGACTGGCTAACGCCTGAATGTGAGCCAGGTAGAGGGTCACACCGCATTTTCACAGACGGCTCCAGAACCGATCAGGGATCTTGTGCTGGAGTGTTTGTGGAACCGGATGACCGCAGACTTCACTTCGCCTTAGGCGATAATGCCTCGGTATTTCAAGCCGAAGTCTATGCTATACTTATGGCTATGGACTACATTGCGGATAATAGATGGCAGAACAGGGCTATATAAGTTTGCAGCGATAGTCAGGCTGCTCTTATGGCTTTGAACAACCAGGTCATCACATCCAAAATTCTACGTCAATGCAGATCACGTCTCAATTGTGTTGGTAAATACAATACACTGAAACTGATTTGGGTGCCGGGCCATAAAGGAGTTTCGGGCAATGAAACATCTGACGAACTAGCACGTGCTGGATCTGAGGATAATCCATTTGGACCAGAACCTGTACTTGGACTACCTGCATCTACGGGAAAATTCGTCATCAGCTCTTGGGTCGCCTCTGCACACAAGAGCAGATGGCTGAATGAGACGAAATGCAGATTCTCCAAGCTCATGACACCGACGTTAACCAAAAGATCGGCCTCGTTTCTACTTTCCTTAAGTAGAAGGGAGTGCAGAAAACTGACGGGACTTCTAACGGGACACAACGCATGTGAAAAACACATGAACGCAATCGGCCTGGCCGAAAGCGCCTTATGTTCTGCCTGCTACGAAGAAACTGGCACCACAGAGCACTATCTCTGTGACTGTCCAGCATTTTCTAGAATTAGAAGGCAGATCTTTGGCACAGACGTGATGAGAGAGGATCAGCTTCACTCTCTATCACACAATAGCCTTCTTAGATTCAATAATGAATCTAAGAAGTATCATTAAAAACCAGGGAACTGGGTCACAGTACAATGGATATAACCCTGTCTGAGTGCTGTGGCTCTATTTATTAATCCCACATTAAAATTAAAAAAATGATACAAATATGCCATCAGTTTTGCTTCATATCGTTTTTGATTGGCTGGTTTCAAATTATCAATTTTGATTGGCTGATTTTAGAGTATTTTTCAGTTTTGCGCTCTATGTTTTGTTATTTTTCATAGGTGTGTTTCCTTTAGTCTGTGTTTCCTTTAGTCTGATTTCACTCCTATTTAATTTCGAAATCGGAACCAACCTCTGATTTAACAGAGTTGTCTAACGTATAGTTCCGAAATAGTTTGTAATTACGACAGAACGCATCACTGCACACAAAAAATTCCTGTGGTATTACTAAAAACCGAGTGTGATTTCAGCTCCGCTCTGATTTTTCTCGTACACATATTATATGTCAAATTAATAGTTTTTTTTAAACTTGCTTCCAATAGAACATTATTTAAATATGGGTGCCTCTTGTTTCTCTTTAATATTATGTTTCGTAAAGTTCAAAACGCATTTTTTTATATTTTGTTGCTGTGGATTGATCGAGCTAACACTGTCCTGGCTGTCGGAGGAGGAACCTTTAATAAATGAAAGAAATATAAATGAATGGAATAAAATGCAGTAAATAAATAAAAAGCACTGCTTATAATTAATTTGGTGCAGTAAAATTTACAGCAATATGTGCATACAATAGCACCAGTGTTAACAAATTGCCGCCTGTTTTAGATATATCCCATTATTAATTTTAAAAAATTCAAGAATAAAATTATCTTTTTTAAAAACTTTATTATATCTCCCAAATGTAATTTTTAGATTTTATCAGTCTCGTTAAAGTGGTATTTTCATTATTTTCTGTTGTTAAATATAGCAAAAGAGAATTATGAATTGAAACTAGAGCATATATTGTCACTGTCATGCCAAAGGGGCGATTGTGCATTTTTAAAAATGTTGGGAAATCAAATTTTAAAGTTTGAAATGCTTTAAAAATTAGAAAAATTTAGTTTTTTCAAATTTTTCTTTTATTTTGTTTTATTCATGAATTATTATAACGTATATAAAATATCTTTGGATTTGGACAACTTATTGAAATGAAGGTAAAATAGTAATGTAAAGGCATTAATTGTTTGTTTTTAAAGCATCTATCTATTTGCATCATTATTTAAAAATACTTTGCCAAACTTTAATTTGGAATTTGTTATTTGCAGGAAAAATGTTTGGAAAATATTTTTAAATAATGATGCCAATCGATAGTTGCTTTAAAAACAGACAATTAATAAAATTGAAAATCTTGTCATGCAAAAAGTGTGAATCTTTTCTATTTCTCCATAACATTTTATTGATACGAGATTAAATAGTGGTGTAAAGGCATTTATTGTTTGTTTTTAAAGCACCTATCAATCTGCATCATTATTTAAACATATTATCTAGCAAATAACAAAAATTCGAAAAATTAAAAATCTTGTCATTACAAAAGGGCGAATCTTTTCTTTTTCGCCATAACTTTTTATTGATACGAAATCAAATAATAGTGGTGTAAAGGCATTTATTGTTTGTTTTTAAAGTACCAATCGACATTTTTTCCTGCAAATAATTTAATATTTGCCAAAATATTTTTAAATAATTATGTTATGGCGAAAAAGAAAAGATTCGCCCTTTTGGAAAAACAAGATTTTCAATTCTTCAAATTCGGAAAAACTACATTCAAAAATGTAAAAAAACGCAAATGTCAAAAATTGCATATTCTCCCCTTTGGCATGATAGTGACGATATAACAAACAGAATTTATTTTCAGAATCAGCTTTACAAATATATTAACAATTTACAACTTTTACTGCACAAAATCAAAAATATATCGGACAGAGTAATTAAATTAAGTTATTCAATCAATTTAATACAAAAAAAGACATATTTACTAATAATAAATTTAAAAATCAAAGAATTCATTGACCAACCTTAAATACTGTACTCCATTTCTACCTTAGCAGCTCCAAACATGTTTTCAGACAGCTTAACTAAAGCAAAAAAAAAATTAAACTTTTATTAGTTAAATTTAAATAATTATAGAGGACACATACATCTCATGACAAAGAAATGTACCTAAAATATAGTCCAGCGCCAGAAATTCTGACATTTAGAATGCTATGGATTTATAAAAGAAATTTATAAGTTTATATCGCATTACCAAAAAAAATTAATACCTAACAGTATAAGGCCATAACTGTATGCGTTCACGGTATTTTTTTCACATGGAGATGCTTGCACCTTGCGCAGGTCGTCTTAATCATTCGAGTATTCTTCCCATTTCGGTGACTTTTATGCATGGTTTCCATGCTATCTTTCACTATCACTCCCATGTTTTAAGACGGCGAAATAGTGATGACGAGTGATAGCGAAAGATAGTATGGAAACCATTCCTTAAACTGTTAATATAAGATAATTAAAATAATGAGATAAAAAAAGATTTATTTACTAGTTCCGGATTCGATGATGCATAGCAACCACTTGTGCGGGGTGTAGTTGGGTGCATGCTGGACATTGCGCGTCTCCTTGTGACAGCGTTATCGCTGCTTCCAACTTTGCTCATTATTTGCACCAGCCGGGTTAACGCTTCTGAAGCGATCACGCTGTTAACAATCCAGCGGGAACAAAAGCGGTATATTAAAGATCGGCTTCATTGGCTCCATTATCTGTTCGTTACGCTCGAGCTTCGAAAGGCAAATGATAATGATGTCCGGCAAACTGTCCCATGTGGCGGTGAGTTTGAAAGCTAAATTTAAACTTAAGTATGAAGTTCTCCTCTTCTGCGGTTGGTTATTGTTGTGGAGGTAGAGAGATAAATATCACCGCCACACAACCGCGCACGTCTTTACACTTTACTGACCAAAAACATTTTTTTATTGGCCAGCGACTTAAGTGTCTAGCATCTCGAGCAGCGTCTACAGTCGCTCATCCAACCGTGTAGCAGACCCGTGATAATCCAGGAAAAACTGCATACAGGGTAGATCGCCGCTACGCAGTATCTATAACAGCTTGCGACGCGGTTGTACCAGCTTGGAACCAGTGCTGAAATGACTTAGAAAATTCACTTTATCAGCAATGTCCAACCATCATAAGCTATGATGATTCATCCTAATACAAAATTAATACAAATTAAATACTTACAAATTTTACTAGCGTGTCGCACGAAAATTTTCAATTTAATAATTTCATTCGACACCAAAGTCAGTTTCAACTTAATCATTTGGATTGTTTTGAACTTGGCGAAAAGAAAAAAAAACGAGAACAAAAAGCAGCCATTTTTTATAATGCTCTATTTGAATAGAAGTTAAAAAGAAATATGGTTGATTTGACGTTACATAGTTGCATTTCACAGTTGGGAATAGTTCCGAGCGGAGCTGAGAATACACTGGGGATATTTCCCCAATTAAAGGTTTAAATATGAAATAAAAGAAAACGCATATAAGTTATAATTCTATATATTAAAAGGAATTAAAGTATATTCTACAGCTGCAACTGCACCGGTGGCAGTGTACAGGAACTTCTTGTAAAATCCACGACGTGCCGCGAAGATAAAACCAGTGAAACCTATGAATGAAAATATATTAACATTTCATAAACGTATTCGTAAACCTTGGCCACTTACATTGCATATGAGCTCATCGTGCATTTTCCGTGCAGTAGAATTTTCGGGATGACTTTCGTGTTTGGACCTGCACTTAAATATAAATTGATTTGTCTGTTTGGTTATTCAAGCGATAAACAATAATCTCATTGATTGTGCGAATGCAGTGGCGGATATGTAGTGGTGAAAAAAATGAAAATTTTTCTTGTTGACATTTAATTTATAACGTCACGGTTGCTATTGAGTAATTTTGTGTACTGAATTTCGTGTCAAGTTTTTTAACTTCGAAAACCAACGTTGGAATAACATTCATTTCTTCGGCTTGATCATGACATTACATCCACACTGGTTGTAAAATTATTCTCCAAATTTATCGAACCTTAAACTCATTGTTTATTGGGATGCCACAAGGTAAGCGTTTGAAAACATAATCATAATTAGCTTTAAGGTCTAGTATGTTTTTCAAATCAGTTTCAAATATAAAATAAGTGCTATTTTTAGCGCTTACTCTAAGTTTGAAAATGATTTGATAATAACATTATCAAAAAGGGCAGTGAAAATTAGGAGAAAAAATGTAGTGACGCTAAAAACAGTATTTTTTTATGATTGCAATAGAAACCCTGACAAAAAATATAACACGTCCAAACCATAGACCACAAGACATGAAACTCCGTCAATGTAGATGTAAAAATCGTTTTGTTAGTGTGCGTCGCAGTCGCAATTTGGACAACTTTTTATTCAACTTAGACAACTTTTATTCAACTTGGACAATAATGCCACAAATTTTCTCATTTTAGACATTTTCCCCCTATATATTCAACATATTCACCACTGCTTTTGATGTTTGCGCCAAACAGAAATTTAATAACAAATTAATATTCTGACAAAATAAAAATACTCAAAACAAACGTAAACAACGTTTTAGTTTATATATATTTAGTTTTATTCAAAAATTGATCGTGTGAGTACAATTTTCAACCGATTTTGATACGAATTATGGATGATATCGTTGTCAGGCATGATGAGGAGCTATATTTGGCTGAACAAGCGTACGAAATTCTCAAATAGAACAAAATTTTAAAATATCTGTACGGAAAGGGATTATCGGACTGTTAATTGCTTAATGCCCGGATGCATACAACTTTTAACCATGAGTTAGCGATGGAAATCGATTAGTTAATCTGACAATTTCAATATTGATATTAAAACAAAAAATTAAATTTATTTGTCAGATTGTTTTTAACTGATAACTGTATTCAACCGGCCGTAAGTAAATTCACAATTTTAGTTTATTTTATGTAACGTCCTCATTATATTTAAGCGCAATATTGGTATTTACACCGATATAAACATACACATAATTTCATTATAAAAACCGATTTATAATATAAATATTAAGATAAACATAATATATAATAAAGTTATTTTAATATTGTAATATTTGCAAAAGTTTTGTCCCTTTTTCCCTAAACTAGTGAAAGGGGTGACACACTGGTTTTATTCACCAAATTGCTATTTTTTTCTCGTAAATTTTACAATTTTTTCAGAAAATGTTCATTATTTTTTCACTTTTCCCATAGGCTATGAATTTTAGGCATAGTTTTAATAAAATAGTGCTAATTTTTAGACTCATTACGTGTAACTCAAAACTTCTGCATTTGAGTAGTTCGGTTGCAAAAAATGTGTAAAAATGTTGGCAAATTTCACAACATTTTCAGCATCTGAATTAACAAACAGCTGTTTTGTGTTGTCGAAAATTTTACACGGTGAAACAACAACAATGCAAGCAGAGATGCGGCAGAGCTCATTTACACAATCCGTGTACCAAAAAATATCATAAAAAACAGGATTTTGCTATGTTGAATATGTTTTTTGCGAAGTCGCACGTCTTATAGTCTTTGGTCCAAACCTAATAGCTTACCGAAATCTATTAGTGTTTGGCACGGTTGCCAGATAAAATTCTCACACGAAATACCTTTTTCCCTCATGCAATTCTCACAATATCCCACCGTACCTCAAATTCTCACATTTACCACCAAATCCCTCAAAATCCCACCGTACCACAAAGTCTCACAATTTCCCACCAAATCACACCGTACCTCAAATTCATACAATTTTCCGCGAAATCTCTCAGTATAAAATGATGAAATATTTACAAATGTAGTAAATTCATTTTATTTTAATAATTATATAATATAATGACGGATAATCAGAGACAATTTAAAGTTATCTCTAAAAAAAAATTCGACTTTTTGACAGATTTTGTATATAAACTGTGAAAATGACGATATTAAAAATTGTCTATATTAAATGTTTTGCTGCTTTTTTATACATATTTACAGCAAATTCTTTAAATTAGGTCGAAACTTCGAAATTTTTAAAACTGATTTTAAACGACGATTTAAAGTCACTGTAAAATTGAATTCTGAGATTAAACTACGTTTAAACCACAAATCTAGTTACACTACCACTGTAAAACCGGCCCTTAGTGATATTGTATATAATTGTATTGTATTAAAAAAGGTAAAAAACACTGTAATAAAATGAGCAAAAAATGCCTCTATTTTAATAGGCATTAATTTTCCTTTGGATCATCTTTGTGTCGGTGAAAAGTCAGATTTCTCTTACCTACAAGTCTTTTTTGCTGACGTTTAATTTTCTCAGAGAGAATTTTTTGTTTGTTCAGATATTCAGTGTAATAAGTCATAAAAATGAAAAAATAGAGGTGATATCTCTATGTCCTTTAAGTGCGCTGGCTTTCCTATTTTGATCATCTTTCAGAACATAACTCTGATACTGTGGTGAGAGATTTCTGACGTTTAGCTAAGGAACAGTTCCTAAAGAGTTCAGAGACGACTCACTGGGAAATGAAAATGTGTTAATGTTTCTTTGTTACATTAAACATGTTTTTGTTAATTAAACAGCGATTTTTTTTACTTTTTGTTCTTTTCACAAACATTTTGTTATCCGTACCAATCATTTTTCATTACTTGTTATATTTACAAATACTTGTATGTCTTGACACTTCGATTCATTCTATTATTTTCTGCTGTTTTAGCGTTTGCACTGCATTATTAAATTTTAATGCACTTTCAGAGTATTATAATATAAAAATACACTTTAAATAGTTTGTATGGAATACTGAAGGAGTCTCAAGAGCCATTTGCTGATTTTAGCCCCTTCGCTCCTTGTTCTGGAGGAAGATGGAATTAAAATCAAAGTGACACGGCACTGTGTAATAAGAATCCTCGAAGACACGACTTTAAAATTTTCCACAGGGATCTTGCAAGATGAGGGTGTTTGTCTACATGTGACTATATAATAAGAAGGGAAATTGACACACAATTTTTTCTCCATATTATAAAGGCGGCACGTACTAAAAATATATTTTTAAAACAAAATAAATTTGTTTATAGTACAAAATAAATTTGTTTATAGAACAAAACAAATTTGTTTATAGAACTAAATAAATTTGTTATATATCAAATCAATCGCTTCCTATTCAACCCCTTTCGAGAGAAAATTATTCAAAAATGTCTGCCGATTATTTCTCTTTTATTTGATTTTTCGTAAAGTTAAAAACATAACAAGAAAATTACAAAGATGTCATTGACTAAAATGTCAAAAAATTATTTCATTCAAATAAAAATTTTCGTTGAACGCGTCATAAATACAATATTTAAAGTTACAATTTTTTTAATATGAAAATGTATTGATTTGTATTAAATTGATTTAATTTCATTTAATTAAGCTGCTGATAATTTTATTTCACTGATGATAAAACACTAACCGCTATTTATATTTCAGATGTCAAGACTAATTACAATATACCAACAAATACTTTATTTACATTTTAGTCATGGATTCCGTAAAATGTAGACACATCTAAATGCGTCGCCAGCAACGTTACAATAACCTATAATGCACCTCGATTTTTTTTTTGTGGGATAAAAATAGAGTCACAGCACTCAGACAGGGTTATATCCATTGTGCTGTGATTCATTATTGAATTTAAGAAGGCTATTGTGTGATAAAGAGTGGATCAGCTTCACTCTCTCATTACGTCTGTGCCAAAGATCTGCCTTCTAATTCTAGAAAATGCTGAACAGTCACAGAGATAGTGCTCTGTGGTGCCAGTTTCTTAGTAGCAGGCAGAACATAAGACGCTTTCGGCCAGACCGATTGCGTTCATGTGTTTTTCACATGTGTTGTGTCCCGTTAGAAATCCCTTGTGTTTTCTGCACTCCTTTCTGCTTAAGGAAAGTAGAAACGAGGCCGATATTTTGGTTATCGTCGGTGTCATGAGCTTGGAGAATCTGCATTTCGTCTCATTCAGCCATATGCTCTTGTGTGCAGAGGCGAACCAAGAGCTGATGGCAAATTTTCCCGTAGATGCAGGTAGTCCAAGCACAGGTTTTGGTCCAAATGAATTATCCTCAGATCCAGCTCGTGCTAGTTCGTCAGATGTTTCATTGCCCGAAACTCCTTTATGGCCCGGCACTCAAACCAGTTTCAGTGTATTGTATTTACTAACACAATTGAGACGTGATCTGCATTGACGTACAATTTTGGATGTGATGACCGGGTTGTTCAAAGCCATAAGAGCAGCCTGACTATCGCTGATATAGCTCTGTTCTGCCATCTATTATCCGCAATGTATGGCATAAACTTCGGCCTGAAATACCGAGGCATTGTCGCCTAAGTCGAAGTGAAGTCTGCGGTCATCCGGTTCCACAAACGCTCCAACACCAGATCCATGATCGGTTCTGGGGCCGTTTGTGAAAATACGGTGTGACCCTCTACCTGGCTCACAGTCATGCGTTAGCCAGTCTTGAATGTCAGGTTGGCAAAATTTCGTCTTGGTAATATTTCTGTTATCATTTCATCAGAGGGCATCTCCAGTAGACAGGTGTCTAATGGAGTGTCACAGACTTGCCCCCACGTGGTGGTTACCTTGACGTGGTGTGGGGGCTTAAGTTACAATGACTCAATAAGGCTAAGCTGACGGAAACTTTTTAAAGTTTTTGGTAGGATCACCCTTGTCAGACAGGCTTGTGATGAGTAATGAACTAAATACTACCATAGTATTTTTTATTGGTGGGGTGGCAGACTCTAAAGAAACTCTACACCACCGCGGTGGGTCAACATAAAGATTTAGCTACTCCAGGTGGTACCCACAAAAGTGGCAATCCACCCGCTTCGGCGGCTGAGGCAAGGATTCTGGAGGCCTCAATCCACGCAACCAACCCTGGTACGATGAACCTTTCTGCTCCTGTAGCAGGGGGTTCATCGTGCCCCTCCATCTCCCAAATTTATGAGACAGCTAGGAATCTAGAGGAGGATAACGACAACGCAGCGGTTCCCATACAAGTAGAGGAAAGTGTCGGTTCGGCTATGCTACGATTAATCCTCCACTGTATGGCTGCTCGACAGTGTTGTTTCCTCTCAGGGCTTACTCTAAGTTTGAAAATGATTTGATAATAACATTATCAAAAAGGGCAGTGAAAATTAGGAGCAAAAATGTAGTGACGCTAAAAACAGTATGTTTTTAATGATTGCAATAGAAACCCTGACAAAAAATATAACATAACAACGCGCGTCCAAACATAATAGCTTACCGAAATCTATTAGTGTTTGGCACGGTTGCCAGATAAAATTCTCACACGAAATACCTTTTTCCCTCATGCAATTCTCACAATATCCCACCGTACCTCAAATTCTCACATTTCCCACCAAATCCCTCAAAATCCCACCGTACCACAAAGTCTCACAATTTCCCACCAATTTCCCACCTCAAATTCATATAATTTTCCGCGAAATCTCTCAGTATAAAATGATGAAATATTTACAAATGTAGTAAATTCATTTTATTTTAATAATTAAATAATTCATTCTATTATGTTCTGCTGTGTTAGCGTTTGCACTGCATTATTAAAATTTAGTGCACTTTCAGAGTTTTATAATTTAAAAATACACTTTAAATAGTTTGTATGGAATACTGAAGGAGTCTCAAGAGCCATTTGCTGATTTTAGCCCCTTCGCTCCTTGTTCTGGAGGAAGATGGAATTAAAATCAAAGTGGCACGGCACTGTGTAATAAGAATCCTCCAAGACACGACATTAAAATTTTCCACAGGGATCTTGCAAGATGAGGGTGTTTGTCTACATGTGACTATATAATAAGAAGGGAAATTGACACACAATTTTTTCTCCATATTATAAAGGCACGTACTAAAAATATATTTTGAAAACAAAAAAAAATTGTTTATAGTACAAAATAAATTTGTTTATAGAACAAAACAAATTTGTTTATAGAACTAAATAAATTTGTTCGTCGAACAACATAAATTTGTTCATCTAAAAAATAAATTTGTATATCATACAAATTTACTTTGTTAATAGGACAACATTATTTTATTAAATGAACAAGACTATTTGTTAATATAACAATGAAAAATGGGAATTGTAAATATTTGTAAATAAAACAATTATTTCTTGTTGAACGTATATTAACAAATATTTTGTTAATTAAGATCAGATTTTTGTTAATATCACCATAGGAATTTGTGGGGGAAGTCGTAACGAAACGCTGGGATGTAAATTGGTCAATAGCCAGTGTGATATCAGTTCCGCTCTGATTTTTCTCGTACAAAAATTATATGTCAAATCAATCGTTTCCTTTTTCAACCCCTTTCGAGAGAAAATTATTCAAAAATGTCTGCCGATTATTTCTCTTTTATTTGATTTTTCGTAAAGTTAAAAACATAACAAGAAAAACTAAGATGAAATTGACTAAATTGTCAAAAAATTATTTCATTCAAATAAAAATTTTCGTTGAATGCGTCATAATTTGTAAGTTTGCATAAATTGTAAATCTGCAAGTCTGTCTCATTCAAGCATCCTATGGATGGATGCAATTCGGCAATGCACGATTTAAATACAATATTTAAAGTATTTGAATTATTTATAAAATTTATATTATAAAATTTACAATTTATTTCATATGAAAATGTGTTGATTTGTATTAAATGGATTTAATTTCATTTAATTACGCTGCTGATAATTTTATTTCACTGATGATAAAACACTAACCGCTATTTATATTTCATTTGTCAAGACTAATTACAATATACCAACAAATACTTTATTTACATTTTAGTCATGGATTCCGTAAAACGTTACAATAACCTATAACCTCGATTTTTTTTGTGGGATAAAAATAGAGTCACAGCACTCAGACATATTCATTGTGCTGTGATTCATTATTGAATTTAAGAAGGCTATTGTGTGATAAAGAGTGAAGCTGATCCTCTCTCATCACGTCTGTGCCAAAGATCTGCTTTCTAATTCTAGAAAATTCTGAACAGTCACAGAGATAGTGCTCTATGGTGCCAGTATCTTCGTTGCAGGCAGAACATAAGACGCTTTCGGCCAGGCCGATTGCGTTCATGTGATTTTCATATGCGTTGTGTCCCGTTAGAAGTCCCTTCAGTTTTCTGCACTCCTTTCTGCTTAAGGAAAGTAGAAACGAGGCCGATCTTTTGGTTATCGTCGGTGTCATGAGCTTGGAGAATCTGCATTTCGTCTCATTCAGCAATATGCTCTTGAGTGCAGAGGCGAACCAAGAGCTGATGGCGAATTTTCCCGTAGATGCAGGTAGTCCAAGCACAGGTTTTGGTCCAAATGAATTATCCTCAGATCCAGCTCGTGCTAGTTCGTCAGATGTTTCATTGCCCGAAACTCCTTTATGGCCCGGCACCCAAACCAATTTCAGTGTATTGTATTTACTAACACAATTGAGACGTGATCAGCATTGACGTACAATTTTGGATGTGATGACCGGGTTGTTCAAAGCCATAAGAGCAGCCTGACTATCGCTGATATAGCTCTGTTCTGCCATCTATTATCCGCAATGTATGGCATAAACTTCGGCCTGAAATACCGAGGCATTGTCGCCTAAGGCGAAGTGAAGTCTGCGGTCATCCGGTTCCACAAACGCTCCAACACCAGATCCCTGATCGGTTCTGGAGCCGTCTGTGAAAATGCGGTGTGACCCTGTACCTGGCTCACAGTCAGGCGTTAGCCAGTTTTGAATGTCAGGTTGGCAAACCTCAAAATTTCGTCTTGGTAATATTTCTGTTATCATTTCATCAGAGGGCATCTCCAGTAGACAGGTGTCTAATGGAGTGTCACAGACTTGCCCCCACGTGGTGGTTACCTTGACGTGGTGTGGGGGCTTAAGTTACAATGACTCAATAAGGCTAAGCTGACGGGAACTTTTTAAAGTTTCTGGTAGGGTCACCCTTGTCAGACAGGCTTGTGATGAGTAATGAACTAAATACTACCATAGTCTTTTTTATTGGTGGGGTGGCAGACTCTAAAGAAACCCTACACCATCGCGATGGGTCAACATAAAGATTTAACTACTCCAGGTGGTACCCACAAAAGTGGCAATCCACCCGCTTCGGCGGCTGAGGCAAGGAATCTGGAGCCTCAATCCACGCAACCAACCCTGGTACGATGAACCTTTCTGCTCCTGTAGCAGGGGGTTCATCGTGCCTCTCCATCTCCTAAATTTATGAGACAGCTAGGAATCTAGAGGAGGATAACGACAACGCAGCGGTTCCCATACAAGTAGAGGAAAGTGTCGGTTCGGCTATGCTACGACTAATCCTCCACTGTATGGCTGCTCGACAGTGTTGTTTCCTCAGGGCTCCTTTCTATCACGTATTTGGAAACATGGGTCGATCGAAGGAAAGTGGTGTCTTACCAGCATTTAATCCTAGAGAGACCGACGCCCAACTGGAAGAAAAACTTCCATTGGAGACCGAACCCGGATCTCTGAATACAGAGGTCAGGTTGTCCGATGCCCAGGTGAGTAGGAGAAGGAAGAATAAAGCGAAAGATCGCAAAGAGGCTCAAAAGGCTAAAGGCGACGCTGGAGATTTCTCTTCCCAGCTACCACAGCAAAACGCGATAGATCGGTGGGGGTTACTCCGACTGAAGCCGGGCCATCCGCTGCTGCTGTTGTGGCTGCCAATGCGCCTGCGAAGCGCAATGGCAAGAAGTTTAAAACCTTCACTGCTACTGCGAAACCCCGTAACTCCCAGAACTCGACAGTTTCCAGTGATATTGCTTCCACAAGCAAGAGCACTGGTGCTTCATGTTTTGATCGGCTGCGGATGAACTGCCTTCAACATCCACTGGCAGAGGTTGGCTAGCAGTATCATATCGTGATGCTGCTCGCAAAGCTCTTCCGGTTGCGATTATTGGCAAACTGGGGAAGGAGCAAAAGATGAATGATGCAGAAGTAAAACACTGCACCGATCATCTTTGGCGGCTAGTCAGCACCGGCGGTGTCAGTGCAAACGCAAAAGGCTATGAGACGAGTGATGGCATCATGAAGGTGCTATGCTCGTCTCAAGCCAATTTCGATTGGATTGGCACAGCCGTTGCTAAAATCCCTTCCTTGAGCAAATCGCGCTTCGCTGTTTTCAGCGGAGACGAACCCAAACGCAGGCGAGCAATATGCTGGATACCTGGTACTATCAGGAAAACAGCGGAAGTGTTTGCCTGCCTACGTGCTTAGAACCAGGGCATCGAAACGAACGGATGGAAAATCTATAGCCATAAACCAGAGCGAAGTCCGGAGGACAAGGAGGGCTCAACCCTGGTTGTTGGCTTAGACCAGAAGTCGTTAGATGTCATGCTATCTAAGTACGACAACCATCTAAACTTATTCTTTGGACGGATCAAATTCCGAATCAATTCCAAATGAATAGGCATATGATGAAAAACGAGTTAATTATCCTGTCATGATATTAACTCAGATCAATCTGCAACATTCTAAAGCTGCTACCGCTTTACTAGGTAAGCGGCTCTCCATGTTGCATACATTACCTCACATCACAGCTATTCAAGAACCATGGGTGTATAACAAACGCATCTGTGGTCTTAGTGAACTACGTGGTGAAACCATACTATACGATGAGCAAGCCGCAAGGCCTAGAAGCTGTCTTATAGTATCGAAACACTTTGCTGTCACCAAGTTAAACCAATTCTGTGGGCACCAGGTCTTGCCCACAGAATTGGTTTAACCAAAGGCAGCCAAAGTGAGCTATGAAAGCGATAGTGGATGGAAACATATGATTGTCGCCTCAGGCTACTTCCCCTATGACTCACTACTGCCTCCTCCGCTAAAGGCAATTGTTGAGCTCATAGAGTACTGTGATCTTAAGGAGACCGGCCTTATTCTTTGCTGTGACGCTAATGCTCAACACTCTATGTGGGGCAGCAGTAAATGCAACGCAAAAGGTACCAGACTCCTTGAATTCATCATGACCTCCAATCTGAACATTCACAACACTGGTAATAAACCCACTTTTGTGACTGCTAGAAGACAGGAAGTGATTGACCTTACTTTGTCTAACTGTAGACTGAGAGAGTCAATCTTTAACTGGAAGGTTCTTAAAGAAGATTCTTTATCGGACCACAGGTATATCGAGTTTCATACTGACCGAGAGGTGCTGCCCTCTATGACGGTAAGAAACCCCAGAAAAACGAACTGGGCACGCTTCAGACATGAACTTGAGAATTCCCTCAATATTCCTGTCAGAATTCGTACCAAAGAAAGTATTGAGACGTCCGTTCAAGTTATGAACGATGTCATAAATTCTAGTTTTGTACGAACATGTCCGGTACGAAAAACGTTATCTAGACCTCCCGTTCCTTGGTGGAACGCTTGTCTTGAAACCTTGCGCAAGGATTCCAGAAAGCTTCTAAATAGGGCCCTAAGGAGCAGCTTAGACTCTGACTGGTTTCTTTATCGAGCTAAGCAGAAAGAGTATAAGAAACGAATTCGTAAATCGAAAAGTGTTTCCTATAAAGACTTCTGCAGTAGCATCGAATCCTGCAGTGAGACTAGCAGATTGGTCATGTTTCTTAAAAGAGACCGAACTGCTCGACTGGACTCACTGCGGAGACCTGATGGCTCGTATACTGAGTCTAAGACAGAGGCACTCAGTGTCCTAGTTGAGACTCACTTTCCGGGAAATCAAATCCACATAGGGCCACTTTGTAATCCCAGCACTGGGGACTGCAATAACAACTCTAATGTGACAAAACATGACTGGCAGGTTTTCCAGATTGGTTGTGTACGATGAAGCTATCCAATACGCAGTGGCTTCTTTTGATGGCTTCATGTCACCTGGACCGGATGGCATCTACCCAGTCATGCTACAGGAAGGTATAACCCAATTGCTACCATGCCTAAAGAAGATCTTTAGAGCAAGTCTCGCATGGGCATACATTCCGACATCCTGGCGTTTAGTTAAAGTAGCCTTCATTCCTACAGTTGGAAGAGAAGATTATTCCATAGCCAAGAGCTTTAGACCCATTAGTATGATGTCCTTCATACTAAAGTGTCTAGAAAGACTAGTTGAGCTACACATCAGAAAAACATCGCTGTCAAGGTACCCACTATCATCAAGACAACATGCCTACCAACGTGGAAAATCCTGTGAAACAGCATTGCAACATCTGGTTGGCCGGATCGAGCTTGCTTTTCAGAGTAAGATGTATGTGATGGGCATATTTTCACATCGAGGGTGCTTTTGATAATGCGACTTTTGATGGAATGTGTGACGCAGCTAGAAGACATGGAATAGATGAAACATTGGTCAAATGGCTAAGGTCAATGCTAATGTTTAGGACCGTCACTTCTGAGGCGGAGTGCGGTCAGTATATTATGGCAGGGGTGAATAGAGGTTGTCCTCAAGGAGGCGCTCTCTCCCCTCTGCTCTGGTGTATGCTGGTTGACTCTCTAGTCAACAATCTCGATGGACCAGGTGTCTATTCCCAGGCCTATGCAGCTGATGTTGCATTCTTGCCACAGGATTTTCCCTCAATGAGGTCTGTGTTAAAACACAAAACTCATTGAACCGAATTGACAGCTGGTGTACTGCAAACGGACTTTCCGTCAACCCTCACAAAACAGGGATTGTTCTCTTCACTAGGAAAAGAATAATGACAGGATTATCTCTACCAGTACTTAATGGTGTCACTATTCCTCTGTCTAACGAAGTAAAATATCTGGGCTTAACTCTAGATAGTAAACTACTTTGGACAAAACATGTTGAAAATAAAATTTCGCGAGCATTGAATGCCTTCTGGCAATGTAGAGGAATTTTTGGGAAGACATGGGGACTATCGCCGAGCAAAACCTTATGGATTTACTCGGCAATGATAAGACCGATGATATCATATGCATCGGTAGTCTGGTGGAACAAGCTGTCGCGAAAATGCGTGACAACTAGTCTTGCCAAGATTCAGAGAACCGTGTGTCTGGGTGTTACGGGTGCCTTTCCCACTACACCTGGTCCAGCACTGAATGCAATCTTAAACCTACCACCACTGGACATCTTCATCAGAGGCGAAGCCATGAAAGGCTGCTGGAGACTAAAACGAGGTGGTTTCTGGTTTAATGTTCTCTGGAATATCTTTGACGTTGCACTTGACACTCCATTAGACACCTGTCTACTGGAGATGCCCTCTGATGCAATGATAACAGAAATATTACCAAGACGAAATTTTGAGGTCCGCCAACCTGACATTCAAGACGGGATAACGCCTGACTGTGAGCCAGGTAGAGGGTTACACCGCATTTTCACAGACGGCTCTAGAACCGATCAGGGATCTGGTGCTGGAGTGTTTGTGGAACCGGATGACCGCAGACTTCACTTCGCCTTAGGCGACAATGCCTCGGTATTTCAAGCCGAAGTCTATGCTATACTTATGGCTATGGACTACATTGCGGATAATAGATGGCAAAACAGGGCTATATCAGTTTGTAGCGATAGTCTTTGAACAACCAGGTCATCACATCCAAAATTGTACGTCAATGCAGATAACGTCTCAATTGTGTTGGTAAATACAATACACTGAAACTGATTTGGGTGCCGGGCCATAAAGGAGTTTCGGGCAATGAAACATCTGACGAACTAGCACGTGCTGGGTTATACCTTCCTGTAGCATGACTGGGTAGATGCCATCCGGTCCAGGTGACATGAAGCCATCAAAAGAGGCCACTGCGTATTGGATAGCTTCATCGTACACAACCAATCTGGCAACCTGCCAGTCATGTTTTGTCACATTAGAGTTGTTATTGCAGTCCACAGTGCTGGGATTACAGAGTGGCCCTTTGTGGATTTGAATTTCCGTAAAGTGAGTCTCAACTAGGACACTGAGTGCCTCTGTCTTAGACTCATTATACGAGCCATCAGGTGTCCACAGTGAGTCGAGTCGAGCAGTTCGGTCTCTATTAAGAAACTTGACCAATCGGCTAGTCTCACTGCAAGATTCGATGCTACTGCAGAAGTCTTTATAAGAAACACTTTTCGATTTACGAATTAGTTTCTTATACTCTTTCTGCTTAGCTCGATAAAGAAACCAGTCAGAGTCTAAGTTGCTCCTTAGGGCCCTATTTAGAAGCTTTCTGGAATCCTTGCGTTCATAACTTGAACGGACGTCTCAATACTTTCTTTGGTACGAATTCTGACAGGAATATTGAGGGAATTCTCAAGTTCATGTCTGAACGGTGCCCAGTTCGTTTTTCTAGGGTTTCTTACCGTCATAGAGGGCAGCACCTCTCGGTCAGTATATAACTCGATATACCTGTGGTCCGATAAAGAATCTTCTTTAAGAACCTTTCAGTTAAAGATTGACTCTCTCAGTCTACAGTTAGACAAAGTTAGGTCTATCACTTCCTGTCTTCTAGCAGTCACAAAGGTGGGTGTGTTACCAGTGTTGTGAATGTTCAGATTGGAGGTCATGATGAAGTCAAGGAGTCTTGTGCCTCGTGCGTAGCATTTACTGCTGCCCCACACAGTGTGTTGAGCATCAGCGTCACAGCAAAGAATAAGGCCAGTCTCCTTAAGATGACAGTACTCAATGAGCTCAACAATTGCCTTTGGAGGAGTCATTATAACTTCAGTAAGAGTCATTATAACTTAAGCCCCCACACCACGTCAAGGTAACCACCTCCTGGATGGTGCACAGTTACACAGTGAGTTTTAATAATATTTGAAAATATTTGAAAATATTTATTAAATAAAATTCTTTACTTTTTAGAAGTTGGGGGTTTAAATGCCTTGCACATCAAACACCAGTTCAAAAATGTGTATGCTTTGCGAAAACTACTCGCTTGATCCTGAGATTGTAGCTACCGAAGTTTAGTTTATTAAGCAATCTCAAAGCTGGTATCGAGAACAGAGAGTTGACTAGTTCGATAAGCAGCTCATTGAAATGCGCAGCGGATAGCTTCTGTAGGGAATTGTAGGATCGAAGCTAAAACTTACTCTGATAGTTGCTCATGTATACAGAACCCATTGATCCGCAAGAAAGTTCAACTTACGCTGTAAGTACTCCGGCGAGCACAACTAACTCCACGGCTTTAGTTGCAGTACAACCTTAATATATTGTTGTGTATCATAATCGTAGAGTTCACAGCTTATATATGATCCACTGTTGTGTATCATAATCGTGGAACTTACAGCGTGCTTATGATCCACAATATAACATAACCAGTATATTTTTCTTTATGGCATTTATGGCACTTTATGGCATACTTTTAGGGTTAAGCATTATGCATGTTAAACACAAACAGCATTTAATTGTCTTGGCGCACACCGCTTAACATAGCACAGGTATACACGCCCACGTTAAATAGGTCACTCAGATCACACAAATAAATGCTGACTTAGTTATTTTAGAATGATGAAAGTACTCAATTTATTGTGAAATTATAAATACGCTGACTAAGTTATTTTAGCATGATGAAATTACTCAATTTATTGTAAAATTATAAGAATACGAGGTGTTATGTAGAGGTTAAGTATAGACTAAGAATCAATTGTTTCCGATAAGCTGAAGTGTCTACAAATAAATGTTAAGTATAAGTGTAACCAACTTTTAAAGTGTCTTAAAGTAAAAAAAACCCGGTTGTTTTAAATAATATAAAGAAAGTAAAAAGGACTGAGTAAGTATAAAAAGAACCAAGGAAGTTAAAGTCCTAGTAGAAAGACGTTTAACATACAACATTTTGGCGCAGCCGGTTTCTCAAACAACGCTCTCAGGGACCGAGAGAAGAAGGACGATGGAAGGAAGAAAAGGACTAAAAATCACAAAATAAATGGTGATTATTTAATTTTTATTTTGAAAATACGTGAGTAACAGCAGAAAATTTAAACAATTATTACAGTGTTTAATAAAGTAATAAATACAAATTGAATAAATAAATATACAAATGGAAATTAAATATATAAAGATTCAATAACAAACGAAATAAAAAGAAAATATGAAATTTATTTAATATTAAACTCAGATAAGTAAATATTTTTTTTTCTAAAATTAATATGAAACGGAATTTTGGATTTTTTTTAAATTTAAAAAATTTTAGAACATTTTAAATATCATTTTCATTTTAAAATTTAAATGAGAATAAAATAACATTTTAAAGATTTTGAAAATTTGAAATATTTTTTTTTATTTTTATAACATGGTCAATTTAATTAAAAATATTACATTATTATAAAATATATGTCAAAATTTAGTCAACAGATTTAAAATTTAAAAAATTTTATAATATTTTTTTTTAACATTGGGGAGCTACGTGAACTGTTGAGTGTTCTAGGAAATAAATTGGGATTTTTTTTGTCGATGATAAATATATGGCGGAATTGGAACAATTACAGTTAGCATACGGAGCATACGGCAATTTGACAGGTTTACGGATAAATTGTGGGCTCAAATTAGCCTCTAAGTAAATAATAAAGAACATTTACAATTAATAAAAAATAAAGTTGATAACACAAAGGTTTTTTTCTAAAGTAGAAGGAGTAGATGTCGTGTTCGAAGAATTAATATATTTCTTGGATCACAAAAGTGAGAATAAAATAAAAGAGATAGAAGGCTGGAAAGGCGAATTTGCAGCATTAACTAAAAAAATAAACGATAAATTAGCAGAAAAACAGGAGTTGTTAGACCACGCCTGCGGAATAGAGGCGGAAAACGAAAAATTAAGAGCATTGTTGAAAGATAAAGATATTTCTGATGAATCAGTAGCCAGGGCACTACGTCAACAACCAAGGTTAGAATTTGAATCAGTCGAAGAGGCAAATAACAAAGTAAGGGAATTGGATTCGAAAATCAGATTTTTAGAGGAGGAAGTGAACTTAGCACACGAAACATCGTTATACCATAAAGAAGCTTTAAGAATAGAAGAACATTTAGAAAGCATAACAACAGATAGAACAATAATTGAAATGCCTACAGACGATATTTCGAAATGCGTACGAAATCTGGTCCCGGTGTTCAAGGGCGAAGATTCACCGTTCCTAAAAACGGAGCTTCTTAGATTTATAGACGGTTGTAAGGCAGCGAACCTTAAAATAACTGAAGAAAATCAGGAGGAATTCATGATTTGTATTAAACTGCGTCTTAATGGAGATGCATACGAATTAGTGAGGACCAAGAAAATAGATGATTTAGATGAGTTGTTTGAATTACTTAAAAGCACATATTTAAAGATTCAGTTCAATACAACATAAGACAAGCATATCAAGGTGGAGGGGAAAGTTTAAGGGCGTTTGCAAGGCGTTTAGAAGTATTGCAGTCGAACGCAAACGACATAGCCGATACAATGTATAAAAAGAAAAACCTGCCAACGGACATTTTTAACACGGAATTATAAATTCTGTGCTAACAGCATTTAAAGTGGGAGTGAGTGACCCGACTGTTAAGATACTACTGTTGAGTAGCAAGGCAGATAAGTTAAATGATTTATTAGACGAAGCGTTATTGGCAGAGGCCACAATAATGAGGGGGCCGAGATTACCGGAGGAACTGTATAGTTTTGAAAAAAGACCGAATGGAACCTCAGTTAGTAAAAATAGTCAAGAAACTGATATTAGAAATTCACGACAAGATAGGGGTAAAAGTCAACAAAATAGAAATCATGGGAATACAGGGGGTGCCATGAAAAAGGTGCCAGTCTGTTCATTTTGCACAAGATCAGGACACACAAGGGATGACTGTTATTTGCGAAAAAATACACCATTTTGCAGAGAATGCGAGAAATACGGACATGAATCGAGTTGGAGATGTGGATCAAATAGACTGGAAGAACGCCAGGAGAACCAACAACAACCATATCAGAATCAGCAGTACCAAGGGGGTTATAGAGGACTTCAGAATAACGGCTATCAACACCAACTGCAGCAAAATAAGAATCCGCAAGACAGCAATACTCGTAATAATAGAAATAATAATATTAATAATGGTAATGAAAATAATAGAAATAATAATCCGTTTAGAAATAACAACAGTAATAACAATAACGAACCTAATAGAACATACAGAAATAATAGGGCATGTTATGGGTGTGGTCAAGTCGGCCATATGATAGTGGATTGCCACGCCAAGAAAAATGTTGTGCCAAACGGTAGTAATGCTCACAATAGGGGAAACTACCACGGGCCAATAAGCTGGGGTCCCGTTAACATTAGTAAAGATAGGTCAAAGGTAGAAATAGTGGATCATACACCAAAGGAGCCTGTGATCACATTTGCTACCGCAGCTTCAAATAACAACCAAAAAATCATGGGGGAAAATATCGTTCATCAAACGTCGAGAGTGACCGTTGATACATATGTTGAGCCACCGTGTTTGGTCTGTAAGGAGAAGTTGAAAGAGGATAAAATGGGTGAAAATATTGTTCATCAAACGTCGGGAGTGACCGTTGATACATATGTTGAGCCATCATGTTTGGTTTGTAATGCAGTAGTAGGAATATTAGTTTATATCATACACTTTATAGGTATTGTGTCGATTACACTGGGGAACAAAATAATAAAATTAGCAGAATATGAAAAGTATAAGGGAACCTTTGGAGAGGAAGCAGTTGGGTATAAAGTAAAAAACATATTATCAAGAATATCAAAAAGTTTTGAGAATTTCGAATTAGAATATGATAAGAAGATTATGAGTTTAGTAAAAGAAAGAATTGTATAATATGCAGTAGGCAGGGTGACTGTTTTAAACTACCTAATGTAAGAGATGTATTCATCGAAGTACCTTGTGAGGATGCTAAAAATGGAAAACTCATATTACTGGTAGATTCGGGAGCAGATGCTAGTATAGTAAAGGAGGGGTCGATGATACGACTTCCGGGTTTTGATAAAAATATTCAGAAGGACTTTAGTGGTGCTTTTGGGGGATGCGTAAGGACTTTAGGGACAATAAGTATTCAGCACAACAGTATAGAGTGGTTCTGTTTAAAGATGCATGTAGTGGCACTTGAACAAGGAATACCCGCTGATAGAATAATAGGACGAGATAATATATGGAACAGGTCCATAATAAATGCCATAGATAAGAAGTTAATATATTATGATAAAGATAAAAACAATACTATACAACTACCCAAGAGGACACGGGCAGACATGGAAAATATTTTTCTAAATCAGGAATTAAAAGTAGAACCTAGAACCGCAAAGATAGTATCATTACGTTTAAAAACAAAAATTCCAATAAGGAAAAAAACAGCTTTTAGTACAGGTCTTGGTCATTTCGAGTTTAACAGAATGCCTTTTGGTTTAACAGGGGCTCCAGCCACTTTCCAAAGAATAATGAATCACATATTAACAGGTTTACAGGGTATCGATTGCTTTGTTTAACTTGATTATATAGTGGTGTACGGAAATAATTTAGCTGAACATGAGCTTAGGTTGAGTAGAGTATTGCAGAAATTAAGGGAACACAATCTAAAATTAAATACATAAAAATGTCAGTTTTTGCGTCGCGAAGTTGTCTATTTAGGACATAAATGTTCGGAACTAGGTGCTCTGCCAGACGACTCAAAGGTTGAATGCGTGAAAAATATTCCGGTACCAAGAAATAAAAAAGAAGTAAAAGCGTTTTTGGGATTAATTAATTATTACAGAAAATTTATAAACAATATGGCAAAATTATCATTACCAATTAATAAGTTACTTAGAAAGGATGTTAAATTCACTTGGACCGACGATTGTCAAAATTCATTTATTAAATTAAAAGAATCAATAATTTTACCACCCATTCTCGCATATCCAGATTTTACAAACCCTTTTTTACTTACAACAGATGCAAGTAACGAAGCAATAGGTGTGGTACTGTCACAAGGCAAAGTAGGGAGCGACCGACCAATAGCATTTGCTAGTAGGGCATTAAATGGAGCAGAAAAAAAAAATACTCCACCATTGAAAAGGAATTTTTAGCTATAGTCTTGGCAACGAAAAATTTTAGAGCTTATCTTCTAGGCCGACATTTTCAAATTTATACAGATCATCAACCATTACGTAGCACAGCAAATCTCAAAGATCAGACATCAAGGTTAGCCCGTTTCATGCATAAATTATGAGAATATGATTATGAAATATCTTACAAACCAGGTAAACAGAATTTGAACGCAGATGCTTTAAGTAGAATTCCACATCCAGAACCAGATATTACTGCGATCCAAACACGGTCTAAGACCACACAGAATAAATTAGATAATCAAATATCAAAAACCAAAAAACAAGTGAGCACGCCAGTACTGAATGAAATAACAACAGACACCAAGAACGAATTAAACTCAAGTCTACTATTAACTGACCCAGAGGAAATTAAAACTGTTATAAAAGACTTTCATGACTCAGCATTAGGGGGTCACCAGGGCGCAGTGAAAACATATTTTAGAATCAGAAAACAATTTAAGTGGAAAGGTATGCAGAAACAAATAAAAGATTACGTTAAGAATTGTCAAAAATGCCAAGTAAATAAAAGTTCTAGGCTTACTAAAATGCCAATGGTTTTAACTGATACGCCTGTACGAACATTCGATAAAGTATACATGGATCTTGTAGGTATTTTACCGGAAACTATATCTGGAAATAAATATATATTAACTTTTCAAGATGATTTTTCAAAATATATGTGCTGCGTAGCTATCCCAGACGCAGAAGTAATCACTGTAGCAAACGCATTTTACGACGAAATTATTACAAGACATGACATACCAAAAGTATTGATAACCGACAATGGTTCGAATTTAGTTTCAAAATTATTTTCGGACACGTGTAAATTGTTAGGAATTAAAATGTTACATATTACGCCATATCATCCACAGGCCAACGGCTCTTTGGAACGAAGCCACCGACCATTAGCAGAGTATTTACGAAGTTTTTCGAAAGAGGATGGATCAAACTGGGACCAGTGGTTAAATACAGCAATGCATGTACACAATAATACATTGCATATGTACAGGGGCTCCAGCCACTTTCCAAAGAATAATGAATCACATATTAACAGGTTTACAGGGTATCGATTGCTTTGTTTAACTTGATTATATAGTGGTGTACGGAAAGAATTTAGCTGAACATGAACTTAGGTTGAGTAGAGTATTGCAGAAATTAAGGGAACACAATCTAAAATTAAATACATAAAAATGTCAGTTTTTGCGTCGCGAAGTTGTCTATTTAGGACATAAATGTTCGGAACTAGGTGCTCTGCCAGACCCCTCAAAGGTTGAATGCGTGAAAAATATTCCGGTACCAAGAAATAAAAAAGAAGTACAAGCGTTTTTGGGATTAATTAATTATTACAGAAAATTTATAAACAATATGGCAAAATTATCATTACCAATTAATAAGTTACTTAGAAAGGATGTTAAATTCACTTGGACCGACGATTGTCAAAATTCATTTATTAAACTAAAAGAATCAATAATTTTACCACCCATTCTCGCATATCCAGATTTTACAAACCCTTTTTTACTTACAACAGATGCAAATAACGAAGCAATAGGTGCGGTACTGTCACAAGGCAAAGTAGGGAGCGACCGACCAATAGCATTTGCTAGTAGGGCATTAAATGGAGCAGAAAAAAAAAATACTCTACCATTGAAAAGGAATTTTTAGCTATAGTCTGGGCAACGAAAAATTTTAGAGCTTATCTTCTAGGCCGACATTTTCAAATTTATACAGATCATCAACCATTACGTAGCACAGCAAATCTCAAAGATCAGACATCAAGGTTAGCCCGTTTCAGGCATAAATTATGAGAATATGATTATGAAATATCTTACAAACCAGGTAAACAGAATTTGAACGCAGATGCTTTAAGTAGAATTCCACATCCATTACCAGATATTACTGCGATCCAAACACGGTCTAAGACCACACAGAATAAATTAGATAATCAAATATCAAAAAACAAAAAACAAGTGAGCACGCCAGTACTGAATGAAATAACAACAGACACCAAGAACGAATTAAACTCAAGTCTACTATTAACTGACCCAGAGGAAATTAAAACTGTTATAAAAGACTTTCATGACTCAGCATTAGGGGGTCACCAGGGCGCAGTGAAAACATATTTTAGAATCAGAAAACAATTTAAGTGGAAAGGTATGCAGAAACAAATAAAAGATTACGTTAAGAATTGTCAAAAATGCCAAGTAAATAAAAGTTCTAGGCTTACTAAAATGCCAATGGTTTTAACTGATACGCCTGTACGACCATTCGATAAAGTATACATGGATCTTGTAGGTATTTTACCGGAAACTATATCTGGAAATAAATATATATTAACTTTTCAAGATGATTTTTCAAAATATATGTGCTGCGTAGCTATCCCAGACGCAGAAGCAAGCACTGTAGCAAAAGCATTTTACGACGCAATTATTACAAGACATGACATGATGTAAAGTCAGAAAAAGTTCTAGAACTTTTTGGCTTTGCCCACCGACGCGTGGGAGGTACGTCGGTTCCTTCACCAATTGAGTGAGTTCATTGCACTCGGCAAACAGCTCAACATAGCAACCCGAGTGGCTCAACCAAGTGGCCTTGTGTACATTAAAGTCACCAGCAACAACAATTTCACTGCCTGGAAATTGTTCCAATATATTTGAGATCGAATCAGATAGGGCATCAAGCAAGGAAGACTTGTTACAGGTAGATACCCTATCTAGGTTCGGACTCCTATAAATAAAACACAAGTGCATGATGTGTTGCAAGATTTTGCATGCGCATATACAGCGAAAAATTTGTCCTCAGTCCACGAATTTTGCAAAAACCTATACGAAAGATTTGCGACATTTTCGCTACTGGGCAAATTTAAAACAAACAAACAAACAAACATACTATTAGCGTTCGGCAGTTGAGACAAACAAGTGAGAGCGTAAGCTAAACAGTGGTCAGTGTTATGCCTTGACCACTGTCTTCGTTACGCACTCTTGCAGTCTCAGCCACACACGCAGATAGCGAGGAGTAGGATGGGGATTGGACTGAAAACGATAAACAAATGAGCAATTGCAACAGAGGGCATAGAAAAGCCCGTTGCGTTGGCAATTATAAACAGCGACGATGGCAGCAGGCAGTGCTGGTGGTGCAGCGAAACCGGTTTTGTGTTGTTGTTGTTGATAATGTTTGGTTCTGTACTTTTATTGTCTTTGGTTTTTGTATGTTATTGTTTATTGTATGTTATTATTTTATTTATTTTAATGGTTTTAATTGTAATGAGATTGTTTCGGTGGACGACACTTAAAAAAATGTTGCACGGCACTCGACAAATATTAAGAAAAACTCGACGGACAAAAATTTAACGAATTTGAAAAAAGATAAGAGAACGATACATCCGTCCCCCATCGTTGTGCAGACGCTACTATGTATATGATAGACAAAACAATAGCATTCTTTGATAAACATAAAAATCATATTATAAAACTACCAATGAAATCTCAGACAGAAATACAAAATATTTTTTACAATCAACAAATTAAAATTCAAGCGAGAACCGCAATGATAGTATCATTACGTTTAAAAACATAAATTCCAATAATATTAATACATAAACAATATTTTTTCCAGGACTATATTTGGACGAAAGCACATCGAATGTTAGCAAAAACAGAATTTATGTTTCAGTTTTAAATGCTAAGGAAAACTAAATTATAATAGACAGTACTTTTAAACTTAAAGCGCTAAACATGAAATAACAAAACAGTGGAACCAGCCACTGATAAACCAAAAGCAATACAAATTGCCACACACTTATAGAAATGAAATCAACAGACAGGTTAATAAAATGTTGGATGACGGCATTATATCGCCAAGTATATCACCCTGGAATTCACCGATGTAGCTGGTTCCTAAAAAGAGCGGGAAGGACGGTAACAAAAAGTGGATGCTAGTAATAGATTTCCGTAAATTAAACGACGTGACAATAAAACGAGTATTTCTGATTCCTCGAATAGACGAAATATTAGACCAATTAGGTCACGGTCGCTATTTTTCAACTTTAGACTTGGCAAGTGGTTATCATCAGGTACTAGTAGAAGAAAGAGATAAAGAAAAAACAGCTTTTAGTACAATCGAATTTAACAGAATGCCATTTGGCTTAACAGTTGCACCAGCTACCTTCCAAAGAATAATGAACCACATATTAACAGGTTTACAGGGTATCGATTGCTTTGTTTATCTTAATGGTATAGTGGTGTATGTAAAGAATTTAGCTGAACATGAGCTTAGGTTGAGTAGAGTATTGCAGAAATTAATTAACACAATCTAAAATTAAATACATAAAAAGGTCAATTGCGTCGCGAAATTGTCTATTTAGGACATAAATATTCGGATTTCAACAACATTAAAACGATTTTCATGATTTAGCATTAGGAGGCCACCAGGGCGCAGTAAAAACATACTTTAGAATCAGAAAACAATTTAAATGGAAAGGGATGCAGAAACAAATAAATATTACGTTAAAAATTGCTTAAAATAAATAAAAGTTCTAGGCTTACAAGGATGCTAATGGTTCTAACAAATACGCCAGTGAGTCCTTTTGATAAAGTATACATAGATCTGGTAGGAATTTTACCGGAAACTACATCAGGAAATACATATATTCTAACTTTTCAAGATGATTTTTCAAAGTATATGTGCTGCGTAGTCATACCAGAAGCAGAAATAAACACAGTAGCAGAAGCATTTTACGACGAAATCATTAAACGTCATAATATACCGAAAATATTAGTAACAGATAATGGTTCAAATTTCGTCTCTAAATTGTTTTCAGATACATGTAGATTGTTAGGAATTAAAAAATTGCATATTTAATATCATCCACAAGCTAATGGGTCTTTGGAAAGAAGCCATCGACTATTAGCGGAATATTTACGGAGTTTTGCAAAAAAAGATGGGTCGAACTGGGACCAATGGTTAAATTCAGCAAGGCATGTACACAATAATACATTGCATATGTCCACCGGGCAAACGCCTTTCTGTACTTTTTACGGTTACGATTTTGTAATGCCAACCAATCTTAAACGCAAATGCTCACCAGTATATAATACCGATGATAGCAACAAGCTATTAAAATACCAAATTCAATGCACACACGTAATCGTTCGACAAAATCAAAACAGAGCCAAAGAAAAATCTAAGCAAAGCTATGATAGCTCATTATACCCAATAATATTCAAAGTAGGCGATAAAATTTTACTAAAAAATCAAAATAGGAAAAATAAATTTTCACCAGTCTGGGTGGGACCCTACGAGGTACTTTCAATAATAAGCCCTGTAACGACTGAGATATGTATCAAGGTTAAAGGGAAAAAATCAATAATTTTTAACATCATTGAAATAAAGTCAAATAGTTAGTGCAGGACAGAATAGCTAAGTATTACATATTGAAATTGAATTGAAACTACAAAATAAATAAAGAATAGAAAAAAACTATATTTTTTTTTAAATGTAGATATTAAATACATTAATTATTATTTGAGGTACAAATTTGCAAGGTATAAAAATTACGTTGTCATTAAAATTGCGATTGGTCAGTACCTACCTCAATGGCATTTTAAACAAACAAGTTTATTGCGCATAGAGCGCAATGCTCCCAGCTCATATTAATATAGAAAGCTTGAATATATTCATATGCCAACCGATTAAATGCACTTCAGCACTTTACAGGCAGAAGCCACTAACGTACTGGAACTGAAACGAGATACGGTAGTGCAGCGACAAAACTGCCTAATATTTTTTATCATTAACACAATTTTCATTTATGAAACTAAATATATTAATGCAGATATGCATTAATATAGCAAACTAACAAACGTTTTAAATTCATCATTACACGGTAAGAAAATAAATAAGTACAATTGAGATGTACAAAATTAAATATTTAACAACTTAATATAGCAAATACATTTATGTAATGCTAAGAAGTTGCGCGCGCTTATTTCTTAATACTGAAAAAATTATTAGTTAGTGCATGAGTAAATAGCTAAGTATTGTTGAATATGACTAGCATTTAACCATGTACTGCAAAATGTATTGCAAAAATGCAGAAACATATCCAAACATATATCATATAATACATGTTGACACATAAGTAAATTAACTATTACAACTAATTAAGGTATAATTATGGCCATAGCCTTAAAAGGATGTATTAAGGTAAAATAAGAAATATTTATAAGAAAACTATATGAATTACTTCTCTTTCTCTTTACGATAGGCAATAAAGAGCGAAACCATTATAATGATTAGAATTGTCACACTGGTCCTGATGCTGGCAGCCAATGAAGCAGTTAACATCACACAGATATCAATTAATGATACAAGATTATTCTTTGAGAAGACAACTGATTCTTTGTTCAACAACGATGAATGGACGATAATAGCTAAATTTAAACCGCTACAACTAAACGATTTCCTGGTGCTGACAAACAAATACATAATCACGGCAAATACAATGTGCGAACAAATGAGCTCCAATGTAAACGGACCCAGCATAAAAAGATCGTGTTTAGCAGCAACTCGGGAAACCATGGCAATAATAGCCACACTACAGAAAAATGAAGAAATAATTAAGCGTACAATAAAGAGTAACCGATAAAAGAGATCACTCAATTTCATTGGCGAAGGACTCAACTGGACTTTTGGACTGATGGACAATAAATCTCAATGATATTGAAGATAATGAACATAAAACTTACGAAATTATGAAAAGACAAATTACGGTGATTTCATCAAATTATAACAAGATAGCAGAACCCTTACTGAATTCCTTGAAGGAAGTCGAAAATCTGCATAATGTGTTAAACATAACAATAAGAACACAAAAATACGTAAATGAAAAAATAAACCAACAAGTTAGTTATTTACTATTCTTGATGGATACCTTGGAAATTCAATCTACAATTAATGCAAACATAATCGAAATTCAAGGACAACAGCTGATGGAAATGGCAATCATAGATGATCTATACAAGGGACGATTACACCCGACAATTATAGACCAGAGCGAGTTAAATGAAATGCTGACTAGCCTCACGTTAAGAGGAAAGGCGAAGTGGTTCATAAAAAAATCATTCGAAATGCACCGTGCATCAACAGTACGAGTTTTCCCAGACACAGACGGCCTAATAATAGTCATCAAGACACCACTACCTGATGATTTGTTGTTCACATTATATAGAATTTACCCAATACCCACAAATATTAATGAAGAATGGGATGCATTGGTTAAAACAACATATGACTACATATCAGAAGCAGAAGACCGGAGCAAATACATAGGTCTAACGAATGAAGATCACAGCAAATGCATTTTGGTTAGCCAACATACGGACATAGAAATTACACTATGCAAACGTCCAGGAACCATGCTAACAACTAGCAACACACTATGTGAAGTCGCGCTGATTCAACACAGAACAGATATTAAAGATACCTGTGAACATGTTGCAATCAAAAGGAGTTCTGGCCTAGTAGTTAAACTATGGACACCAAACACATGGTTGTATAAATTCAATACACCAACCTTTTTCGAAGCAGTTTGTGGGTCAAATATAGCCACATTGACACTATCCGGCCTGGGTTGGATGTCCATAAATGAAGCTTGCAACATACACAACAAAGAAATGATACTGCCATACGAGTTTACACATCAAAGCATTAGGAATATAACATACAGGAAGGAAGAACATACGGTTATGATTGAAAATTTACAAGGCAATTGGTCATCATTATCATATTCAAATATATCACAAACATCGTTACCGATCTTGGTGTCAGATCACCTCAAATTAAGAGATGGGCATCGTGATTTCGACGAAATATTACTACAATTAACTGATAACCAGGAATGCAAAGAATTACTTAATCGTCAAAATGAAATAACGAAAACCGGTATGTCATACGGCATATTAATGCTGATATTAATAATAATAGCAGCATATGTATTATACATACATTACTACTCGACAATTAAAAATAAAGCAACAATAAAAGCCGATGAATTCAATACAAATAAATCACCAATAGCAACAATAGATGTAGATGCGGCTAAGGAAAACCTTGAAATGGTGTCAAATACATTTCCCAGCAAGGAATCGCCACTCGAAAAAATCGGGTCATTGCGGAAATCAACAACGCAGAAACCAAACACCACAACACCCATAGCAAGTCAACGAACGAAGTCACATGAAATATAAGCCAATACGTCAGAAACAACAACAACGCATCGAACTACCGCAGAACAGCAGCAGTCTGCAACGAAAACATCGGGACCAGGTTTTTATTATATATAACTGGAAATTACAACCCTTAATTTACTAATATCCATTAAATATTATATAAGTAAAGATCATAACTTCATAACTAATAGAACTTAACGTAATTTATACAACATAAAACAATGTAAAAAGAAAAAAACTATTATTCTTTTTAATAATAATTTTCTCTTCAGAAATAATTAAAATAATACAAAGCAAAAAAACTATTATTCTTCTTGATAATAATATTTTTTTTTCTTTCAATAAGGGGGGAGGTATGTTGTGTATCATAATCGTAGAGTTCACAGCTTACATATGATCCACTGTTGTGCATCATAATCGTGGAACTTAAAGCGTGCTTATGATCCACAATATAACATAACCAGTATATTTTTCTTTATGGCATACTTTTAGGATTAAGCATTATGCATGTTAAACACAAACAGCATTTAATTGTCTTGGCGCACACCGCTTAACATAGCACAGGTATACACGCCCACGTTAAATAGGTCACTCAGATCACACAAATAAATGCTGACTTAGTTATTTTAGAATGATGAAAGTACTCAATTTATTGTGAAATTATAAATACGCTGACTAAGTTATTTTAGCATGATGAAATTACTCAATTTATTGTGAAATTATAAGAATACGAGGTGTTATGTAGGAGTTAAGTATTGAAGAAGTTAATCTATTGTTTCCGATAAGCTGAAGTGTCTACAAATAAATGTTAAGTATAAGTGTAACAAACTTTTAAAGCGAAATAAATTGTCTTAAAGTAAAAAAGACCCGGTTGTTTTAAATAATATAAAGAAAGTAAAAAGGACTGAGTAAGTATAAAAAGAACCAAGGAAGTTAAAGTCCTAGTAGAAGAACGTTTAACATACAACAATATGCTGCAGTTGTCGTTATCCTAGTCGCCGCTGCTTTATCCACCTATGTTCAGTTGGAAGAATGGATGTTGGATGACTCGCCCAGTCACTGCTGCGATAGTTCATAGTGGCTGTCACTGACCTGTGGCTCAATTGCGGTGGCCGAATATTCGATAGCGAGCCAAGATAGTAACCACGAAAAGGACAGCACGTTAAGCAAATCATCTGTAAAGCAACAATATATACATTTTTAAAACATATTTTTGTCGATTACCCATTAATCTGCCAATATAGACTATGCACAAATTAGTTTTCCGCTGAGTCACATTAATATTTCTATGTAATTACATGAACTCACCCAGTCCTTGTGAACAGCAGCATCTGAACAAAGATGCGTTTAAAAAACATTAAACGTTCTATTCATTGGCAGTCGGTGTATTTGCTGAACACTTTGGCGCGGTTGCAGACGAAGTTGTGATGACGTCGTCAGGTATGTTCACTTGATCATCTTCTTGCTTAACGTCTGTACAAATTGTTAACATGTTAATTAATTTAATGGAAATTATAACACCATAAATCTACGTTCAAATTTGCTCGAAGATCGTCCAACGACTGAACAGCATGAAAATGTTCACAGATTACATTTAACAAAACTCAAAACAGACGAACAAAAACGTCAGCCATTGTAAAAAAAATCTCTCCCAGAATGGAAGTTGAAAGAGGAAAATTGTGAATTATCGAAACAGGGTTGCATTCAAGCTAACTTATCACAGCACTAAGAAAACAAAGATGATTACCAGAAATATCACAGCCCTAAATATCAAGATATTTACAAATTATTTACAAATTATTTATTTAATATACAACCGATAAATACGATAAATATTAAACACCTTTTAAATTTACGATTATTTACAGCAACCATCAAATAAACATCTTACAAATATGAAGATAGTTGAGGATTAAAAAAAATTAATCAAATGTATTTTTATTTTTTCTAGAAATAAAACAGTATCCGATTTATACATCGCCATCGTCTTTATAAATCCTTTGAAGGTAAATTTGTACAATGACTTGAGACTTCTTCGCGGAAGAATCAAGTCCGTCCGGCAATGCTGTCATCAAAGTAAACTCTAAAAAGAAATAATTTTCCATCACTTGTTGATAATTTCAATCCAAGGAAATATTATTGACACTTTTTTACACCATTGGATTTACTTAATTGTTGTGGATAAATCGAACGTAAGGAAAAAGTTCGCCATTTTCCTTTTTCTAGTAGTCAAAATACCTTAAAAGTTTTGCTGCAAATGTCCAAGAACGCAGGATTTTTGCTATCAGTAAACTGTAAATATCTCAATTTTCATTGCTGTTGTGGCAAACATCTCGTAACTATCAGCATATATGTCTTATTTAAAAAATATTAATAGTTTTGCTGCAAATTTATTGAAACTTATGAGATCCCAAGTAACCACTTTGTGGCAACTTAAGTGGTAGCCACACAGTTTCCATTAAAGTGTTTGTTCTAAATCATGCCAAATATATTTATTTGAGACCCAATTGCCAGTCAAAAAGCCCCGGGGCGAGGCTTAGTTGCCACAAATTTTGATCCATTAAAGTTTTGGTTCACCTATTTGGAAATTGAACTGTAATTTTAACTTGAACTGTAATTTAAGTGTAGATTAAAAATAAAAATATTAAAGATCCTACGCAGTCCCATTAACACTGTTTTCTTTTCTATAAAAATCAAATTTCACCTCAAAATCTCCCGTTATTTATTTAAAAAAAATCAGAGTTACATCACTCTTTAGTAAATTGTGTAGAATTGTTCAGATTGCTTACCTAAAACATTAAGGTGGACATTAATTTTTCTTTAGGTTTCTTAAAGTTTTTGGTAAGTGCATATTTAATTTTTTAATATTATATGGTCTTATTTGTGTATTTACTACTTATTTATCTAAAAAAAAATATGAATTTTACTTGAATTTACTATATTTAATTTGTTTTATTCATATATTTTTAAGTTATTACAAAAACACATTTTTTTTAATGAAATCAATTTTTCAAATTTTTTTAAATTAAATTAAAAAATAAAAAAAATATTTTTAAAAAATGCACACATCAAGTTTTTTTTACTTTCATTACTTAAAATGATTTAATAAGCTGGATTCATTAAAATAGGGCGGAATTAGGGTTGCGATTGGGCGGAATTAGGATTTTCAAAAAATATTTACGGCGGAATTAGGAACATTTTTAATTTTTTGTATAATAATAATTCATAAATTATAAAAAGCATTTTTTTATTAAAGTTATTTTATTTTAAAATAGTGAAGAATAGCACAGTATTCCTTATAAAAATAAAAAAATCATGAAATCTCCGTAAATTTGAGCTATAAAAATACGCAAATGCTAAAAAATCCTTCATAGGGCGGAACTAGGGTGTTTTACCTTACATATTATTAGTCACCTCTTTAGGATTATTAGTTTGTAACACTGGTGTTGGGAGTAACTTAAAAACACATATGCCACAATAGTTTCTGATAATTGTCAAGCTGTGGTTGCTTGCGCCGCTGACTAATACAATTATATAGTTATCTCACTCTTACTCAGTTTTTTGATGATGCGTTGCACAAATGTTAAATTTAACATAACTTTAATATAGAAATAGTAAATGGTACATTTGGAGCCATTTTGTAGGTCCCCTGAAGCTTTTCCCTGGTAGGGACCTCATACGCTTTAAAGAAGCGAATATGAGGATTCCAACGACGTATCCACATGTCCGGAGCAGACGGATCTTGGAAGTTATAGGATATTGGGCAAGAAATGAGTGGTATTTTTGGTACTACTTGGAGCGTTCCCCGAAATATTCCCCGAGTAGGGACCATACACGAATGAAAGAGGGGACGATGAGAATTCCAATGACTTATCCCACATGTCTATAGCAGACGGATCTTGGAAGGTATGGCCATTTAAATATGACTTTGTCTTTCAAATTAATTCATCCCTATTGGGTTTAAATGAATAAAACGACTATCGTTAATGATAATTGTAATATTTTATTGATTATTTCACTGTTTTCCATAATAAATAAATAAATAAATAAATAAATAAATACAAAAAACGCTTAAAATGGCAAAAAAATCGAAATATTTTCAATTTTAACATAGGTTTCACATAAGTTACACATCTGTTAAGTCGTTACATTTATGAATATCTTTTTATGAATATTTTCACACACATTTAATATATGGTTTTATACAAATAAATTGAATTTAAATGTTAATAAATGTTGTGTTCTATCTTATACAAAAAGTAGCACTCCAATAAATTACACATACTCTGTTAATAATTTAATCTTAAATCGTAAATATGAAATAAAAGATTAAGTAATAAGTAATATTTGACTCGAAATTAAAATTTACAAGTCATCTCGAAATCATATGCTATGTTAGGTCTCATTAATGAAATACGCAATCTTTCAAGGATCCAATTACAATTAAGGCTTTGTATATTTCTTTAGTACTGTTGTAATTTAAAAGTTCGTTGCTTTGGGATGTAGTCAAATGTCGCACCGTTCCTTTTATACTTACCCATGCTGTCCTACTAGAGAATGTCCAGCGTTCATTGGCATTTTAATCAAACACATTGTTTTCTATTTATATTTGTAGCAAATTTAGATTAAGTTACTTGTTAAATTTTACTTTGCGTTTCAATTGTACTGAACTAATATTTTGTATCTTTAGTTCTTTGCTTTTGTAGTTTTATTTTTTCACAAAATAAAATATTACTTCTAAATAAATCTTGAAAACATCAGGTTATGGGCCCTCTCAGGAAATAGAGGAAACAGCAAGAAAATGTTCAAAAGCAGCAAGAAAATTTGTTTCAAGAAATTCTGGACGAAGATATTACGAATAATATATCTATCAGAATGGCAGTCAACATGCAAATCGAGAAGCTGAAGGGCACCGAAAATTTCGAGGACTGGAAATTTTCAGTGGAGGCATATTTCCAGATGAAGAACCTCTGGAAGGCAGTAGAAGGTACGGAAGAGAATGCAGACAAACTAATTCAAGCCAAGTCTGAGCTCATTCTTCTTGTGGAAAAGACGATATATCCACATATTCGAGCTTGCCAGAGCGCAAAAGACATTTGGAATGCGCTCGCGAACATCTATGAGGACTCTGGATTAGTGCGACGAGTAGGACTGATTCAAAAGTTTTGCTCAACAAAACTTCAAGATTTTGGATGCACAGAAGACTACGTCAACGACGTATTAAACACCGCACACAAATTGCGAGGAGCTGGGTTGAATGTCGATGAGGAATGGACCGGTTCCATGATGTTGGCAGGACTTCCTGACGAATATAAGCCAATGATCATGGGGATCCAAAGTGCAGGGATCCGTATCACAGGTGACTCCATCAAGTTAAAGCTGATTCAAGACGTGAAAGTGGAAAATGGTGCTGGAGCAATTGCGTTTGCAGGACAAAAGAGCAAATTCAAAAAAGGTAAGCCGTTTAAAGGACCAAAGTGCTACAATTGCAATGATTTTGGCCACATTGCCGCCAATTGTCCGAAAAAACAATTCAAAAATACGCAAAAACCAGGACAGCAGAGGAATGCGATGTTTGGATATTTTTCTGCAAGGTGCGTCGACGCTAAGGACTGGTTCTTCGATTCAGGCGCTTCGGCTCACATGTGCGCAAGCGGTGAATACTTCTCCAGCAAAATTCAACCACAGGATGCTGAAGTCACTGTGGCGAACAACTCGACGATGCGCGTGGAAGGGATTGGAAATGTTGATATGTCAGTGCGAACATCAGCGTCTACAGAGGACACCGTCTCATTCCTGGATGTACTACATGTTCCGGATTTTTGCATCAATCTTCTATCGGTCTCAAGAATAGTAAAAAGAGGTCATGAGATGCGATTTGATAGAAGCGGCTGCAAAGTTATTGATCATGATGGCAATGTAATAGCAACAGGAGATCTGGTGGATGGCATGTTTCGTCTGAACAGGACAAACGAACAAAATGCATATATCTCGCATGCGCAGGGGATGACTGACGAAATCTGGCATAAACGCGTTGGACACGCAAGCAGTGACGTCATGAAGAAAATGATTTCTGGCGTGGTAAGCGGCATGGATTGCAGAGCGGCGAAGGAAAACTGCATCACTTGTATAAAAGGCAAGATGGCAAGGTTGTCCTTCAAAGACGTCGCTACGAGAGCAGCAGGAGTTCTTGAGTTGGTTCACTCAGATCTTTGTGGACCAATGGAGCAAGTTTCAATCGGCGGCTCGCGTTATATGTTGATATTTGTTGACGACTTCACGCGAAAAGTCTTCGTGTACTTCATTAGAGCTAAGGACGAAGTGGCTGAGAAATTTCTCGAATTCAAGAATTTTGCAGAAAATCAAAGTGGAAGGCGCATCAAAGTATTAAGAAGCGACAATGGAACGGAGTATTGCAATGGTAAGATGAAAAAAATCCTTGCAAGCAGCGGTATACAGCAGAAGATTCAATGGCGATGACTTCGGAGAATGATACAGACACGGCGATGGACACTGCCGAAGATCCACAGGCGAGACAATCGACAACATCTGCAGACGATGATGAATTTTACTCCGGTGATTCAGACGTAATCGACGTTGATGCAGAATCTTCAGAGATTGGAACCGCACCCGCACCACAGTTGAGAAAATCGACAAGAATTAAAAAACCTGTTGCAAAAGATGGCTTTGTTACATTCATGGCATCTGACGTGGATGGCGATCCTACAACGTTCATTGATGCAATGAACAGCTCCAACAGGCTGCAATGGCAAAAGGCAATGGAAGAGGAATTCAACGCCCTTGAAGAAAACAATACGTGGGAGCTGACAGATCTGCCAGAAGGAAAGAAGCCGATTGACTGCAAGTGGACGTTTAAGACGAAGCGTGACGCAAACGGGCACGTCGAAAGGCACAAAGCTAGGTTGGTCATCAAGGGATACTCGCAACGCTATGGGATAGACTATGAAGAAACGTTTTCTCCCGTTGTGCGCTTCTCATCCATTCGATTGTTGCTGAGTCTGGCTGTTCGATTTGATTTGGACATAGATCAAATGGATGTGGTCACTGCTTTCCTACAAAGCGAACTGGACGAGGAAATATATATGAAGTTTCCGGAAGGCTTCAGTACAAAGAGGGGAAAGGTATGCAGACTGAAGAAATCGCTGTATGGTCTTAAGCAAGCAAGTCGCGTCTGGAACAAGAAGCTGGACAAAACCTTAAAGATGATCGGACTCACGCAATCAAAAGTCGATCATTGTATTTATTATAAGCGGGACAATGGCGAAATAACATACGTGGCTATTTACGTCGATGATGTCCTGATTTTCACGAACGACCAAGCAAAGAAGAAGAAAATTCGTACTTTTTAAATGGCCGGTAAACTGCAGTTCTGCACGAATTTAGAAAATAATATAAAATAATTGTATTCGTTGCACCGCTAATGCATGAGGGTTTGCAACTGTTTTTTTGACATCTTCCATTTGTAGTTAACTCAAGCTTGAAAATTTCAAAGAACGAACCGCAATTCCTAGCCATTTCTATTTCACTAATCACGATCTTATGAGTAATTTTGCACATTATGGGGCGCGGCGCTATCGATAAATTCACATTTAAATAAAATACAAACACTAAATCGCTCGACAATTTGACAATGTTTTTAATCAAATTTTTAAATATTTTCGATTATGTCAAATATGTAAATATTGCCAACTATTCTATTAAAAGAAAACTTGGCAGCATTCGATTGAACTGGATAGAACCAGCTTGTGAACTGGTTCAAATTGTTTGTTGATGTTTTGTATAGAAAATAGAGATAGGGATCTAGATCACATGCCACGGGAACACAGCTATTATGTGTTATGATCATTATGAACTGTTTGTTTCGTTATATTTACTTTAAAATTATATGCTTTTAATAAGTTTTTATGGATTTTTTTTACCTTTCCCTTTGATAGAAATCATTGTCGTTACAAGACTTACTATCGAAATCCTACCCAAATGAGTGAAAATTTATTCTTTCCATTCTGATTCTTTAACAAAATTTTATCGCCTACGCTAAATATTTTTGGCACTAATGTGCTATCATAGATTTGTTTAGATTTCTCTTTTGCTTTTTCTTGATTCTCTTTCTCGATTTCGTGTGTGCGTTGAATTTGATATTTTAATAATTTGCTGTAATCATCGGTATTATATACGGGAGAGCATTTTCGCTTAAGAGTCGTATCCGTATAATGTACGGAAAGGCGTTGGACCAGTGGACATATGCAATGTGTAATTGTGCACATGCATTGCGGAATTTAACCATTGGTCCCAGTTCGACCAATCTTTTTTTGCAAAACTCCGTAAATATTCCGCTAATGGTCGATGGCTTCTTTCCAAAGACCCATTAGCTTGTGGATGATATTCAATATTCAATTTTTTAATTCCTAATAATCTACATGTATCTGAAAACAATTTAGAGACGAAATTTGAACCATTATCTGTTACTAATATTTTCGGTATATTATGACGTTTAATGATTTCGTCGTAAAATGCTTCTGCTACTGTGTTTATTTCTGCATCTGGTATGACTACGCAGCACATATACTTTGAAAAATCATCTTGAAAAGTTAGAATATATTTATTTCCTGACGTAGTTTCCGGTAAAATTCCTACCAGATCTATGTATACTTTATCAAAAGGACTCACTGGCGTATTTGTTAGAACCATTAGCATTTTTAAGCCTATAACTTTTATTTATTTTAAGCAATTTTTAACGTAATATTTATTTGTTTCTGCATCCCTTTCCATTTAAATTGTTTTCTGATTCTAAAGTATGTTTTTACTGCGCCCTGGTGGCCTCCTAATGCTAAATCATGAAAATACTTTTAATGTTGTTGAAATTTGCTGATCTAATTTATTTTGTGTTGTTTTGGACCGTGTTTGAACTGCTGTAATTTCAGGATCTGAATATGGAATTCTACTTAAAGCATCTGAGTTTCAATTCTTTTTATCCGGTTTATAGATTATTTCAAAATCATACTCAGACAATTTGTGTCTGAAACGCGCTAACCTAGATGTCTGATCTTTGAGATTTGCTATATTACATAATGGCTGATGTTCCGTGAAAATTGTAAATGGTTTTCCTAATAAATATGCTCTAAAATTATTTGTTGCCCAGACTATGGCTAAAAATTCCCTTTCAATGGTGGAGTATTTTTCTACTCCATTTAATGCCCTACTAGCAAATGCTATTGGTTGGTCGCTCCCTACTTTACCGCGCATATTGCTTCGTTACTTGCATCTGTTGTAAGTAAAAATGGCTTTGTAAAATATGGATATGCTAGAATGGGTGGTGAAATTATTGATTCTTTTAATTCAATAAATTAATTTTGACAATCGTCCGTCCAAGTGAATTTAACATCTTTTCTAAGTAACTTATTAATTGGTAATGACAATTTTGCCATATTGCCTATGAATTTTCTGTAATAATTAATCCCAAAAACGCTTGCACCTCTTTTTTATTTCTCGGCACCGGAATATTTTTTACGTATTCAACCTTAGAGGGATCTGGCAGGGCACCTAGCTCCGAATATGTATGTCCTAAATAGACAATTTCGCGAAGCAATTGACCTTTTTATGTATTTAATTTTAGATTGTGTTCCCTTAATTTTTGCAATACTCTCTACTCAACCTAAGCTCATGTTCAGCTAAATTCTTTACATACACCACTACACCATTAAGATAAACAAAGCAATCGATACCCTGTAAACCTGTTAATATGTCGTTCATTATTCTTTGGAAGGTAGCTGGTGCAACTGTTAAGCCAAATGGCATTCTGTTAAATTCGAAATTACCCAGTCCTGTACTAAAAGCAGTTTTTTCTTTATCTCTTTCTTCTACTAGTACCTGATGATAACCACTTGCCAAGTCTAAAGTTGAAAAATAGCGACTGTGACCTAATTGGTCTAATATTTCGTCTATTCGAGGAATCGGAAATACTCGTTTTATTGTCACGTCGTTTAATTTACGGAAATCTATTACTAGCATCCATTTTTTGTTGTACCTTCCCGCTCTTTTTAGGAACCAGGAACATCGGTGAATTCCAGGGTGATATACTTGGCGATATAATGCCGTCATCCAACATTTTATTAACCTGTCTGTTGATTTCATCTCTATAAGTGTGTGGCAATTTGTATTGCTTTTAGTTTATCAGTGGCTGGTTCCACTGTTTTGTTATTTCATGTTTAGCGCTGGCGTGTATGTTAATTCATCGCCGTCTAAATGAAAAACATCATGATATGAAATACACAGATTTTTTAAAGATGCAATTTCGTCTTTATTTAAAGTTTCATCAATTTTCATTTCCTCTAATAATTTGTTAATTCTGTTTGTAATGTTTACTGAATTTATGCTATTTATTGTAGAATTATTGGTATCCGATTCTTTATACTGTTTGAAATTGGAAAATTTAGGTTTAAAAGTACTGTCTATTATAATTTAGTTTTCCTTAGCATTTAAAACTGAAACATAAACTCTGTTTTTGCTAACATTCGATGTGCTTTCGTCCAAATATAGTCCTGGAAAAAATATTGTTTATGTATTAATATTATTGGAATTTTTGTTTTTAAACGTAATGATACTATCATTGCGGTTCTCGCTTGAATTTTAATTTGTTGATTGTAAAAAATATTTTGTATTTCTGTCTGAGATTTCATTGGTAGTTTTATAATATGATTTTTATGTTTATCAAAGAATGCTATTGTTTTGTCTATCGTATACACAGTAGCGTCTGCACAACGATGGGGGACGGATGTGTCGTTCTCTTATCTTTTTTCAAATTCGTTAAATTTTTGTCCGTCGAGTTTTTCTTAATATTTGTCGAGTGCCGTGCAAAATTTTGTTTAAGTGTCGTCCACCGAAACAATCTCATTACAATTAAAACCATTAAAATAAATAAAATAATAACATTCAATAAACAATAACATACAAAAACCAAAGACAATAAAAGTACAGAACCAAACATTATCAACAACAACAACACAAAACCGGTTTCGCTGCACCACCAGCACTGCCTGCTGCCATCGTCGCTGTTTATAATTACCAACGCAACGGGCTTTTCTATGCCCTCTGTTGCAATTGCTCATTTGTTTATCGTTTTCAGTCCAATCCCCATCCTACACCTCGCTATCTGCGTGTGTGGCTGAGACTGCAAGAGTGCGTAACGAAAACAGTGGTCAAGGCATAACACTGACCACAGTTTAGCTTACGCTCTCACTTGTTTGTCTCAACTGCCGAACGCTAATAGTATGTTTGTTTGTTTGTTTGTTTGTTTTAAATTTGCCCAGTAGCGAAAATGTCGCAAATCTTTCGTATAGGTTTTTGCAACATTCGTGGACTGAGGACAAATTTTTCGCTGTTTAAGCGCATGTGTTTCTTTATAGGCCACATATAATGGCATTAGGTGAGACCCAGATTGGCGAGGGTACAGATCCACTGGATTTTCAAATACCGGGGTACCACCTACTGCCATTGTTCTCTGCCCATAGGGGTCTCGCCCTTTTTATTCGAAGTGACGTTGCGTACCAGCACCAGCAAAATCTTGCAACACATCATGCACTTGTGTTTTATTTATAGGAGTCCGAACCTAGATAGGGTATCTACCTGTAACAAGTCTTCCTTGCTTGTTGCCCTATCTGATTCGATCTCAAATATATTGGAACAATTTCCAGGCAGTGAAATTGTTGTTGCTGGTGACTTTAATGTACACAACGCCACTTGGTTGAGCCACTCGGGTTGCTATGTTGAGCTGTTTGCCGAGTGCAATGAACTCACTCAATTGGTGAAGGAACCGACGTACCTCCCACGCGTCGGTGGGCAAAGCCAAAAAGTCCTAGACCTTTTTCTGACTTCACATCATGAAAAATATGATTTAAAAGTCCATGCACCTCTTGGTAATTCCGACCACTGTATTATTTCCGCTGCGTTTTCGTATTCTAGTTTACGCACCTTTTCTATTAAAGCCCCGAAGAGGACTGTATGGCTTTACGAAAAAGCAAATTAGGATGTGTTAAATGATTTTTTTTTCGCAACTTTAATTGGAAATTGTGTTTCGCAGATAGAGACATAAATGCCGAGGCCTTAATGGTACAAAATATTATTTTATTGGATATGCGGTCCTTCATACCTTCTAAAAGATTAGCATTAAACCCAAGGACCACTCTTGGTTTAATGAGACTTGCAGGATTGCAGTCAGGTCGAAAGAGGAAGCCTTCCAGAATTGGCGTTCTAATAAGAATGCTGATACTGAAAGGCTTCGCATACAGGGTAGGAATCGCTGTAAAACCGTGATCGCACGTGAAAAGTTTCTACAAGAACAAAACGCGCGTAAAAAGGTCTATCTCTACCATCTTGGTAGTAAAAATTTCTAGTCATTTGTAAAAAGGGTGAAGAATGAGACGACATCGTCTACTCCAACCCTTGTAATGAATGGCCAGACCTTCATTGACGCGGTTGACAAAGCTAAAATCTTGACAGAATTTTTTGAAAATAATTCAACGCTCCCAGTTAGCCAATTGCATTTGGTGTCGGTAATTCTTTAACTCGATGGATATCGTGTTTTCTCCAGGGTCGTTCAATACGAGTTGCGATAGATGGTGTTTTCTCAGAACAACATTCCATCAATTCTGGAGTCCCGCAGGGTTTCGTCCTATCCCCGTCCCTATTTCTGGTTTTTATCAATGACCTTCTGTCATCGACCCAGAACCCAATCCATTCCTTTGCAGATGACAGCAACATTTGTCATCATATTCGTTCACCAAGCGCCCAGGAGATTGAGAGTAAAATGCGCACAATGAATGATACACTCAATAATGACGTTAAAACAATCTCTGAGTGGGGTCTTGCAAATAGAGTTGTTTTTAATGAAGCAAGACGCACTGTTGTCTGTTATCTCACAAAAGAATGGATTCACCCCTCCCTCTCCTTAATATGGGACCTGTGGATATTGCGTAGTCAGCTGTTTATGACGCTCTGGGCATATCAATCCAATGTGACCTACGTTGGAATGATCATATATTTAATGTGTCGAAAGAAGCGGCCAAGTGCCTCGGTTTTCTGAAACGGTGTAAGACATACTTCACTCCTTCTGACTTGCGCACTGTCTACACCACCTATATTCGGCCTAAGATGGAATACAATTTGCTCATATGGGCAGGGGCTTCAAAATCTTCTTTGGAGTTCCTGGATTGAATCCAACAACGTGCAATATATTTAATAGGGGATGAACATATTTCATCCTCTATTGGTTCTCTTGAGCACCGAAGGACCGTTGGGTGTGTAAGCCTGTTTTACAGGTATTACAATGGTAAGTGTTCGAGGGAAATACATGGCCTGATTCCACCAGGTCGTGTGTTCTCTCGTTCTACTAGGGCATCGAACCAAGCCCACCCCGTCGTAGTCCACACGGTTCCCAACAGAACCATGCATTACAGAGAGATTCGTTTGTGGAACGATTCGTTTGTGGAACAATCTCCCTGCGTCTGTTCTTCCACCGACACTACTCCATCTTTCATCCTCCTTTGAACCTATAATCCTTTTTTACGATCAACACTGTGCATTGCACGAATAGGGGGCATCCCCTGAGCGTTGGTTAATTTGTAAAAAAAAAAAAAATATGCGATCACCTTCTTCTTCCTTTAATTCATTGGTCTCCTCTGTTCTATGAAAATTCAATGGAGTATTAAATTTGACCACAGTCTCCTCCGACGTCTGATCTACAATTCCTAACTCTTACGGCCCTATATTACTATTATTATTCTGGGGTCCCCAGTTTTCTGGCCTAAACTGAACCCCCGTTAGTTCCGTAATTATAACTATTATTTCCTGCTGATTCAAATTTTCTTTTCGCGTGACAATTATCTATTTTATGCCCTTGTGTATCCCCCTATGAGTTTACCATATTACTTGTATTATTTTCTGTGTTTCTATTTTATGTACAAAATAATTATGTACAAAAGGTAATATACAATTGCCCATATTATTATTAGCACATCTCCAATTAGATTCGTGACCATAAGTTCCACATTCGTAGCAGAAAGGCGTATTTTTCCTAATAATACAATCGTCCCTAGTATGCCCCTATTTACGACAAAATAGACATGTTGGAACACTCCTTTTATAGTTACTTTCATTATTTATTTATTGCAATTCATTTTCCGATTTTACGCTTGACTGTGTGTGTCTTAATTTAGTTTTTTCCATATAATTATATTCATCCTCTTCTGACCTTGGACTTCGCTGCATAACAGCCTGTACATTTAAAGCTTCTTCCAACAATGTATCTAATGTTTCTGACTTACTACCCAACAGTACAACTTTTATCGTTGGATCCTTCACCCCTACTTTAAAAGAGATCAACACTGAGCTCTGTAATTCCAATCTGAATATGTCATTCTCACTAATCTATTTACTGTATTTTTTTACTTGCAATTTCCAAAGCCATGGATTGCAACTCATCTAATAGTCTTCCAAATGCTCTCAAACTCTCTTCACTATTTTGATAAGCCTTTTTAATCTCTTCTAGTACTGAATCTAAAAAAAATTCATTTAAGTACGTATTTTTTAACAACTCGTATAATTCTTCTATTTATTGAAACTATTTTGTTCTCACTAATTTATAGGCATCGCCCTCCTAACCTAACCTAACGCATTTAATAAATTCCTTACAATCTGATTCTTTAATTTTAAGCTTGCTGTTTCACAACATTCAATAAATGTATATAATTCTGTTTCTAATAATGGAGATTCCGCCCCAGATAAGTAAGAAACAACGTAATGAACGCGTTTCAATACATTTTCAGTACCCATTATTTGTGTTTCTTATTTTTCCATTTACTTTATTTATAAATTATTTATTTTGTTTTTACTAGTTTCATATTGTTAAATGTCCATATTTCCTGTTAATTAAAGACATCTAATAAGTAATAACACTTACTTCATTTTAATGTTATCCTTTTTATTACAAATTTATTGTACTTCTTTTATTGTTCAACTTTGAACTCACTTCTTAATTTAATAACAACTCTACTCAAAAACTAAATAACTATTGCTTATATACTAATACTTAATCTAAGTTTCAATGCTACTTTTCCAGTGTCTTTTGCTGCTTCTGCCTAGAAACATAATTTTGTCCAATCGCAGTGAGATTTGCTGCTTTTGCCCAGAAGCTTCATTTGAACCAATCACAAGTTCCGTAAAGAACTGAAGTTCGTTCCGCAACTCGAGTTATTAATGCTGACCGTGAAAGCAAACTTTGCAAAATCAGCAACCCGCGATAACATTTAATTTATCTTTGTTTACAAACATATGGCACCACGAACATATTTTCTTCAAGCTAGCAACTTAACGCTGATGCGAATTTGGTTTATAGTTATTGCTGACTAAGTTTTGTCGCCGCTTGTTTTGGCAACGAAAAAAAAGTGTGTCATCAAACCAACATCATTTAATTTTTGTTGGCTAAAGTTCACTTTACCGGCCGAAGTGAAATGAAAAAAAAAAAAATTGTCACGCGCTGTATTTTTGCTAAAAAAAAATACCAAAATTAAAAAATCGCGCCGCTCGGACCCGTGGTGACCTTGAAAAATCAATAACCGGTGCACCTACTTACAAGTACATATGGGTACTCAAATGAAAGGTATTTTCCTCACGATTCCAAATCTGTAATTGTTTTTCAGATCTGTCAATCCTGTCAATCCCTACATCAATTTATGTAATTTCAATCATATGTATATGTTTTATGTGCTACTTGTATGTAATAATTGAAGTATATTAGAATGTATGTACATATATTTAGAATGTATGTACATATATATCTATGTGCTTCTGAAAAAATGAAAAATTCTTCAAAAAAATCGCGCGATTTTTTTGAAAAATTTTTCACCTGCGGCGCTACATTCATACAAAAATGACTATTTCATATCAAAAATTAAATCAAAAGTAGATATATACCTTCTACTTAAAAAATGAAAAATTTTTCAAAAATATCGCGCGATTTTTTTGAAAAATTTTTCGCCTACGACGCTAAAAACAAAGAAAACCCTACATTTTCCTTCAAAATTCAATAATAAATCAAAAATAACATTAAAAAAATTAAAATAATGCAAAACAAAAATTAAAAAAAATTAAAAAAAAAAAATGAATTAATATTTTTTTTATAAAAAAAACTAAAAAAAGAAAAAAAAATATATATAAGCTTAAAAATCTTAAGGTTATACATTCTTATATACTTCAATTATTACATAAAAGTAACTCATACAACATATACATATAATTAAAATAACATAAATTGGTGTAGGGGCCGCTAGGATTGACAGATCTGAAAAACAATTACAGATTTGGAATCGTGAGGAAAATACCTTTCATTTGAGTACCCATATGTACTTGTAAGTGGGTGCACCGGTTTTTGATTTTTCAAGGTCACCACGGGTCCGAGCGGCGCGATTTTTTAATTTTGGTATTTTTTTTTTGCGAAAATACAGGGGGTTGCAATTTTTTTTTTTTTTTTTTCGCTTCGGCCGGTAAAGTGAACTTCTCCCTTTTTGTTTTAACAACAATAAGAATGCATTTAATATTATTTTAATATTTAGCAATTAATATTTAGCAACAGCAAATACCCACTAGGAAAATATCAATGAACTGACATTATGAAAACATTGCTGTATCAAAATTTCTATGTTATTCAATTTATTTCAATTTACAATTTTATTAATCATTATAATTTAATGTTTCAAACTATTCTGAATTTTTATACCCTACACTAAGAGTGAAAGGGTATATTCAGTTTGGTACGCCGTTTGTAACACCCAGAAGGAAGCATCTCCGGTATGGAAAAGTATATATATTCTTGATCAGCATGACCTCCTGTGTCGATTTAGCGATGTCCGTCTGTCTGTCTGTCCGTCTGTCTGTCCGTCTGTCTGTCTGTCTGTCTGTTGAAATCCCTAAGACTTTTAAAATTGAAGAGCTAGATAAATGAAACTTATAACTTAGATTACTAATATACCTACGCTGTATGTGCGAAAAAATTGGCGAGATCGGTCCATTGTGACCTATGATCCGACCACTTATGTTCAAATACCTCATATAAAATGTACATATAAAGATCAATTTTTATGTATACGTGCTTAGGTAAACTTTTTTGGTCAAATATATATTGATATCATGCTCAAATACATGATAATAATGTTTTCCGGCGAAAAGACTTGTGGTTCACAAAAAAAAAAATCGAAATTCGGTACACCTACCCATTTGTAAATATGGGTATCAAATGAATGGAAATTCTTCAGCGATTGAATGTTTGTAGTTATTTTCAGGATTCGTATACCCTGGTGACCTATATATCACTTTGAATGGTAACCACACATATGTGTAGGGTATTTATAGTCGGCTTAGACCGACTATAATTTTGATAATCCTAACTATCATAATTACACCTACTTTAAAATTTCCCATGTGATCTAACCTTCCCAACTGGTTTCATTTGGCTGCGCCAAATGTCGTAATTAAAAATGTCTGTTGCCTTGGTGTGTAGCCAAATGTCGCAACGTTCCTTTTATAATTACAACATTTGGCGCAGCCGGTTTTCGGACCATACATCAACTCCCAAGGAACGAGAAGGACTAGATGGAGATTAATATTAGAAGAAAAAGATATTTTGAATCGGGCAAAATATTGTTTGTATTTGTGAGTATTGTGAAAAATAGTGTGAGCGGTAAAAAATAAAAAACGTGAATTTGTGATATAAAACAAAAGAACTTTTAATTACAACATACCGGCTGCGCCAAATGCCGTAATTAAGAGTCCGTTTCTTTGGCGTGTATCCGAATGTCACAACGTTCATTTAATAATTACCCATGATGCCGTGATTTTTATTAACCGAAATAATTTACATAAGTCTTTTTTTCTAAGACATTCTTTTATTTAAACGAAAGTTATATTTAATATTAAATTATTGACTTGCTACAACTTACAACACATTAACTACCGATTTACAACTCCCGATTTACAATAACTTAAAATCTAACTTAAACTATTATATTAAGGCATGTTCCAAATCAACATGTGCCGGCAGAATGCAAATTCCACTCAACGCATTTACTTCCGTAAAGACGCCGCTAGCCAACCACGCTGCCGCTGGTTTGACCCAGCGAAGTCCCCGAAGAGCGAAAATTAAAAATTGTTTTTGAACGGATTCCAGAATATTTGAATATATATCTTATTGTGGATCCCATACAATTGAGGCATATTCCAAAATTGGCCGGACAAGCAATGTGTATAGTTGTTTAGTCATTAAATTCCTTAGCCCATCTTTTTATAAAGCCAAGTACACCTTTAGCTTCGTTTACTGTAAGAGTTATGTGATTATTAAACGTCAGCTTTGAGTCCATTAGCACACCAAGATCGGTAAAAGTAGTCACATTTTCCAAATTAGCATTGTCAAAATTATATTGCACGTTAAACGGGTTTAGTCTAGAAAATGTAATTTGCTTACACTTTTTATACCCTTCACTAAGAGTGAAAAAGTATATTTAGTTTGGTACGCCGTTTGTAACACCCAGAAAAAAGCATCTCCGGTATGGAAAAGTATATATATTCTTGATCAGCATGACCTCCTGAGTCGATTTAGCGATGTCCGTCTGTCCGTCTGTCTGTCTGTTGAAATCCCTACTACTTAAACAATTGATAAGTTAGATAAATGAAATGAATTTAGATTACTTATATACCTACGCTGTATGTGCGAAAATTGGGTAGATCGGTCCATTGTGACCTGTGATCTGACCATTTATATTCAAATACCTCATATTAAATTTACATCTACAGCTCAATTTTACTGTATACGTGCTTAGATAAACTTTTTTGGTCAAATATATATTGAAGTCATGCTCAAATACATGAAAATAATGTTTTCCGCCGATACGACTTGTGGTTCCCAAAAAAATATCGGAATTCGGTACACCTACCCATTTGTAAATATGGGTATCAAATGAATGGAAATTCTTCAGCGATTGAAATTTTGTAATTATTTTCAGGATTCGAATACCCTGGTGACAAATATACCACTTTAAATGGTAACCACACATATGTGTAGGGTATTTAGAATCGGCTTAGACCGACTATAATTTTGATAATTCTAACTATGATAATAACACCAAATTTAAAATTTCCCATGTAATCCAACCTTCCCAACTGGTTTAAATTTAAGTTCATTTTATTAGTCTTACACCAGTTAAAAAAATGTCTAAGGTCATTTTGTAAGAGTATGCTTTTATCCAAATTTGTAAACCTATAATATATTTTAACATCGTCAGCGTAAATAAGTAACTTACTATATTGTATAATAAGAGGCAGGTCGTTTATAAATAGAATCGGTCCCAAGTGCCAACCTTGGGGAACCAGTTGTGACCAGATGTGAACCAGATGTGACATTAATGATTTTAGAAAAGGAATTATTATATAAAACTTTTTGCGTTCTCAACGTTAGGTACGATTTAATCCAAATTAGAATATTTTGTGGAAATCCAATTTGTATCAATTTTTCAATTAGAAGCTTATGATTAACTCTGTCAATTGCTTTGCTGAAATCAGTATAAATAACGTCCGTTTGATTTCCAGCGAGGAATCCTTTGATGATATCTGTGGTAAACTCCAAAATGTTTGTAATAGTTGATCGACCTTTTAGAAAGCCTTGTTGTGCAGGTGTTATAATAGATTTAAGTTGGTGAGAAAGCAGTTCAGTAACAATTTGTTCAAACAGTTTAGGTATTGTGCTGAGTTTAGCGATTCCCCTGTAATTTGTAATATTGGTTTTCGAAAAAGACTTAAGCAATAGAATTATAAATGCTTTTTTCCAGAATTGAAAGATTGAACAGTAATGTGAGAGGAACGAACAGGTTTTCTGCACATTTTATAAGAACACAGCTAGGAATGTCATCAGGGTCCCGTGAAACTGATGATTTTAAATAATTTATTTTATTCAGCACTGAAATTGTACTTATTGATGGAATTGTAATAAAACTATACGATTGTAATGGATATTTGTAATCCGCCACATCACAAGAATCCGATGTGTATGTTGACTTGAAATTTGAAATCTGCAAACATATTACCTATATATTCATCCTTTGTAGATTCAGTATCATTGGCTGCATTCAGCGACCTCAACAGCTCCGAGACTGCTCACTATCTAATCGCTCAGTTTTATTGAATGCACCGCTACCTCATCTATCAATTTACAAAATATTTTAATATTAATATTTTATTAAATTTACATACAACTCTTTAAACTATCTATTTTATGCCCTTTTGTATCCTTCCATGAGTATACGATGTTACTTGTATTATTTTCCTATCATTATGTAAAAAAGGTAATATACAATTGCCCATATTATTAGTACCTGTCCAATTAGATTCGTGACCATAAGTTCCACATTCGTAGCAGAAAGGTGTATTTTTTCTAATAATACAATTGTCCCTAGTATGCCTCAATTTACTACAAAATGAACATGTTGGAACACTTCTTTTATAGTTACTTTCATTATTTATTTGTTGCAATTTATTCAATATATCAATTAATCAATTTAATAAAACATTTAGTTTACTTATTTAATTTCCTGATTTATCATTTATGTAATTCATTTCACAATTTTATTTCACAGTTTTATTAAAAGTTTATTTTATTCCACAATTTATTTCAAAATGTTCAATTGATGTTTCTTTTTCAAATGTCAATTTACATCCCTACACCCAGGTTAAAAACATTGTAAATCCGTTGTGATTCATAGTAAATTTGTTATACATCTTAACGATATGAAGTCAAATTTAGTTATAGTAAAAACATTATTTTTCATAGTAATTTTTTAAAATTATCAAATGTCACAAATTTACTATGTGTAATAATATTTTTTGTTTACAATCTGCTGCATATAAATTTACTATGATTGATAACATATTTACTTCTGAAACAAATGAATGGAAAAATTGACATTTCAAATTATATCGTATTTATGTTATGTTAGATTCCGCTGCATTTCAAGGAACAAAAATACCGATATCGCCTCCAAAGACCTGCAAAATACTGGCGCCGTACTGCTGCATGTTGTACAAATAACAACAGCTATAAAAAGTTATAATAAATTAATAATATTTAATTTAATTTGTGATAGCATACCTGCAGTCGACCGCCGCTGCTGAAAAATGATGTAAAAAAATGATTGGAAAAATGTTCTCTGTGACAGTTGAAATAGATTTGACACACAATTTACTATAAATATTAATGGTCAATCCAATTCATAGTAAATTTACTAGAAATGTTAACAAATCACAAACTGTTATTGTTCATAGTAAAAGCATATGAAACGTAGTATAATTTTCGATATTCTATTTCCCTGGGTGTAGTAGAAATTTGGGTAGGGCCATGCTCATGTACTGATCATGTCATTATTTGAGATGATCGGGTTATGACGAGGCCCCAACGAGGTAACAAATCATGGGCACGATGTCCTTGTAACGCAGTGCCCTGATCATGTACTTACCTCAGGCCATGATCATGTACTGATCGTGATCATTTCATTATTTACCGTACCCATGCCTTGTAAGAGCCCGAGCATAAAAGTGTTTTCATTACAAATACCCTATGAAATAAAATGCAGAATTATATGTAATATAGTGTATTTAATAAAATATACAAAAATAATTTTAAAAATATTACGTGTTTAAATATATACACCCAGAAAAAAAATCATGGTAAATTGATTGTATTTCAATAGAAAAACAATAATTTATACCAATAAATTTGGTCAATAGGATGCGCACCATTAGTTCAGTAATATTGAAACTGTTAATTCAATGTGTGGTTGTACCATAAATTTTATAATGTGATATTTTAATTACAATAAGAAAGACCTATAAAAATTTAATGATACGCATTATTAATTTTATGCTTAAATCGAATTACATTTTCCTAATAATTTATTAAAACAAAAATGTATTTTAGTTAATTTATTGTATATATTATTTTATTTAAATGTCGAAATTGATAATCACTTTTACAACACACACATAAAGAGACACTTCTTGCTGCAAAAGGTTATAACACATTTAATGGTTGATTTGGTTTCCAATAATTGAATTTAGTTCTTGAGTCTGCAGTTATTTTTGAGTCCGTTGCCATAATAGAGGTTCGATGTATTATTTATTTTCTGTAATAAATATAAATAGATATATATATATATATATATATATATATATATATATATATATATATATATATATATAAATATAATTTACATTAAATACATTGAGTCCTTAACAAGTCGCGTTTAATAATGTGGATTATTACAAAAAATTACATGCGACCATTTTGAGTAAACACGCAGAATGACGTACAAAACGAACATGTTTGTATTCGTTTTTGTTTTTTTTTACACCATGTTTATTATTATAGTAGGAAACCATTAAAACAACAGTATTTATTCTATTTAAAATAATAATATTGAAATATTTAAATTTATGGTACTGAATTTTCCAAATACTATTGAATTAATTAGAAAATTTTTGATTTAAAAAGAAAAAACTATTAATACATGAACCATAATATCAATGGTCGTACCATAAAGTACTGAATGGTACATTTTCTTTTGAGTGTAAAAAATGGTATAAAAAAATATATCAATAAAAACAAATCAAAAATCCATTTTATTATTTACATATAAAAATTACAACATAATAAAAAAAAAATACTTTATCTGTATAAGCTTGGTCATCACTGTCATTTTGTGTCATATCTACATTAATGTTCTATTGACTTTATTACGCCGTAGAAACTATTCAAAATGAAAATGTTCATTAAACATGTCAAACGAAATCAAATTTAAAACATTTTTGCATTTTTTTAAACTTTGCCATTGACTAAAAACAATAAATTTGTTAAAGTTTCTAACATGAAACTTACACAAAATGATATAGTGAAAAGCAAGCACAATGATTGCGTCACAATCTTGCCAAGCTCACAGAGAGCTGTAACTCGATGGCATCTTAATATTTGACTGCACCGACGAAGCACGATTCGCATTGTAGCGGAAGCGATCGATGAACTCCTGTACGTGCGGGGATGCGCCCTTTGCGCCTCGTGTTCGCGGCGCTGTGTCTTGTGCATCTCGTTCTTCGTCTTCTCAAATTGCTCATAGTTGCGTCTGCAAGTAAAACATCTATTTAAAAAAAAATCATCCCATAGTTATATCCATCTCACAGCTTTAATGTCGAACATGTTTGTCGATTCATCGAGCAACTGCAGAAGCGAAAGGAGCACGCGCGCCAAAACCAAATACATAAACATCGGCCAGCTCAGCACTGAGTGTGAAATCCTGCACGCCGTTATTCAAATGTGCAAATATTTCTTCTTTGCGCGACATCAGACGTCTGCGCTCAAAATCACACTCGAGCACCATGTCCACGGCTGTGTTGTCATCATAAATTACTTCCTGTTCAACGTGATTCACCGAGTTCACAAATATAATACGCATAGCTCAAAATCGTTAGAAAGCTCGTCCTAAGTTATTCTGTAGCACCAAACTATTATTAAACACTTTTTATTAATAAATAACCGTTTAAAATTATTTCCACACAATACATCGAAAAGAAAACAATTTTTGCTGCGAATCGTCAAAAAAACATATGTTTTCTGTGGTTTCGTCTGGAACAGGGTTTACTGAAAGGGTACTTTAAAAAAGTACTTTTAAGACATTTTAAGTACTTTACAATAACTATTGATATTTTACATTTTTTATGAATTTTTATTTTTAAATTCATTCATGGGAGTCTAAAATGGCAAGTTTTTTGCAAAATATCGTAAACCATTTAAAAAGATATGAGTACCCGCTCAAAAATATTTCTGATGTGTATGTTTCGTTCAAAGCCATAAAAACAATAAAACATATACAATTTTTCAAAACACTTAAGAAGTATTTAAAATTCAAGAATTTATATTTTTTCCAAAACAATGCAAAGTTCAAATAGATTCTAAAGAATTCTGTTTCTAATCAGAGTACAAGCTATAAATAATTCAAAACAAACCTGAGCGGGAAAAATTGCCATATTTGGACTTACCTCAGGCCATATTAAATATTACGTGTTTAATTAAACAAAACAATGAAAAACTCAAATAGATTATAAAGAATTCTGTTTCTAATCAGAGTACAAGCTATAAATAATTCAATACAAACCTGAGCGGTAAAATTTGCCATATTTGGACCCCTACCGCTTTGGACCGCTTAACAAATATACAGAACTTTATTAATTATCATAAATCCATGCTAGAACAATTTTTAATAGCACAACAATTTTTAACTAAAAACGTTCTTTCCTCTGAAATAAAACGTAAATTTCGTTAACAAAAAATTTAGTACGAAATGTAAATTATTTCATGCTTTAAAAAAAATAGTTTGAAAATATGCAACACTGAGACCTGTTGAAATTGACAGAAGTCAAGAAAATGTTGATGTCAATAAACACAAAAATTTTAAGATTTGTAGAAAATTGTAAGTATTTCTCTTAAAAATCATTTTAAAATAATCATTTTAAGTATATATTTTTACTTTATAATGACAAGGTTTCCTGCTGCGTTGTTACTTCGTAGTTATGCACTATCCTCAGGTCAAGACTGTCGGGACGGAGCCACAGTACCGTCGCAACAACTTTTTGCACCACAGCTGTCTTGTCAACGTTTGAAAAGTATTTTGCATACTCAACGAAAATTCTAAATAATGTTGGAGGCGGCGACAACTCATCGTCCAGCGTCACAGCACCTGCGGCAGTAGGCTTTTGTTTGTAAAATACTGGATTTAGTCAAAACAATATATCATTGTTATTTTTAACAATTCGATGGGTGATCTATGTTTCATTACAATTAACAATTAAACAATCAAAATAGCAGTTAATTGATAATTTTGCTTCAAAAATGTATTTCGAAAAATAACAATTGCGATTGGTGTTTCCAACAATAACTCAACAATTGCTGATTGTTGAACATATATTCAGAAATATGATGGTTAATTAATTGTTAGATTACACAATTATTTTTTGTGAGTGTATCATTTTATAACATTTTTAATTCATAACATGATGTTCATAATAATGGTAAGATATTTCCGATGAATAACAAAATATTTAAGGTTTTCGTCATTAAATCCCGATCATTGCCCGATTGAAATTTGCTTATGAGAGAAATTTAATGTAGTTCTGATAGAGACCATTGCCTGTTTAGATAATTTAAACCCTGGTATGATGAACATGACAAGGCAAAGACCATGTTGTCTCTAATAGGGCTTACCCGATAAAAATCCGACCATTTCCTGGTGGCGCATCGGGCAAATTTCCACTAGGGATAATTCCATGATTGTTTTGCTTATTAAAATTCTCAAATATTTCTTTTGTTTTATATCACAAATTTTTATTTTTTACCGCTCACATTTTTTCCACTATTTTTCAGAATACTCACAAACACAAAAAATATTTTCCCTGATCCAAAATAGTTATTTCTTCTACACCCAAAGAACGAATCAGTTGGGGCAACCGTCTTTTTTTGCCAACCGATTTAATTAGTTCTGTCAACATTTGACTGATTCAGTTGTTGCAGCACCGCGTATCAGTTCACACAACTAATGAATACAATTGACACAACCAATTTGTTTAGTTGTGGTAGCCAATTTAATTATAAGAAATTGGCCATTTTACCTAACCCTAACGCTCCAACGTGTTTCAAACACGAAGTCAGCATCACAACAGCGTTCCCGAGATCGGAAATGGCCGATGACTTGTTGTGCTGCTGACTTCGTGTTTGCAACACGTTGGAGCGCTGGGGCTGCATATATAAATACAACATATAGAAACACAATAGCAAGTACTCTGTAGAATAGTATGTCTCTTGTTGAAGAAAGTGTATTTGGGCATGAAAAAACTGAACTGTAAACACGAACAAGTCTTAAAACAATTCCAAATTTTGTTTTACACGTGGCACGCGCTGTTCGTAGCACACAAAAAACGAGTGAAAAATCTGAAGCGTGTGAGACTGATGTTGTCCTGCTTTGGCATTGCTTTTATACAAGAAGTATCTTTAAAAACCAGGGAACTGGGTCACAGCACAATGGATATAACCCTGTCTGAGAGCTGTGGCTCTATTCTTTATATAAAAAAAAATTGAATTATTGTATTATTGTATTATTATATTATTGTATTATTGTATTATTGTATTATTGTATTATTGTATTATTGTATTATTGTATTATTGTATTATTGTATTATTGTATTATTGTATTATTGTATTATTGTATTATTGTATTATTGTATTATTGTATTATTGTATTATTGTATTATTGTATTATTGTATTATTGTATTATTGTATTATTGTATTATTGTATTATTGTATTATTGTATTATTGTATTATTGTATTATTGTATTATTGTATTATTGTATTATTGTATTATTGTATTATTGTATTATTGTATTATTGTATTATTGTATTATTGTATTATTGTATTATTGTATTATTGTATTATTGTATTATTGTATTATTGTATTATTGTATTATTGTATTATTGTATTATTGTATTATTGTATTATTGTATTATTGTATTATTGTATTATTGTATTATTGTATTATTGTATTATTGTATTATTGTATTATTGTATTATTGTATTATTGTATTATTGTATTATTGTATTATTGTATTATTGTATTATTGTATTATTGTATTATTGTATTATTGTATTATTGTATTATTGTATTATTGTATTATTGTATTATTGTATTATTGTATTATTGTATTATTGTATTATTGTATTATTGTATTATTGTATTATTGTATTATTGTATTATTGTATTATTGTATTATTGTATTATTGTATTATTGTATTATTGTATTATTGTATTATTGTATTATTGTATTATTGTATTATTGTATTATTGTATTATTGTATTATTGTATTATTGTATTATTGTATTATTGTATTATTGTATTATTGTATTATTGTATTATTGTATTATTGTATTATTGTATTATTGTATTATTGTATTATTGTATTATTGTATTATTGTATTATTGTATTATTGTATTATTGTATTATTGTATTATTGTATTATTGTATTATTGTATTATTGTATTATTGTATTATTGTATTATTGTATTATTGTATTATTGTATTATTGTATTATTGTATTATTGTATTATTGTATTATTGTATTATTGTATTATTGTATTATTGTATTATTGTATTATTGTATTATTGTATTATTGTATTATTGTATTATTGTATTATTGTATTATTGTATTATTGTATTATTGTATTATTGTATTATTGTATTATTGTATTATTGTATTATTGTATTATTGTATTATTGTATTATTGTATTATTGTATTATTGTATTATTGTATTATTGTATTATTGTATTATTGTATTATTGTATTATTGTATTATTGTATTATTGTATTATTGTATTATTGTATTATTGTATTATTGTATTATTGTATTATTGTATTATTGTATTATTGTATTATTGTATTATTGTATTATTGTATTATTGTATTATTGTATTATTGTATTATTGTATTATTGTATTATTGTATTATTGTATTATTGTATTATTGTATTATTGTATTATTGTATTATTGTATTATTGTATTATTGTATTATTGTATTATTGTATTATTGTATTATTGTATTATTGTATTATTGTATTATTGTATTATTGTATTATTGTATTATTGTATTATTGTATTATTGTATTATTGTATTATTGTATTATTGTATTATTGTATTATTGTATTATTGTATTATTGTATTATTGTATTATTGTATTATTGTATTATTGTATTATTGTATTATTGTATTATTGTATTATTGTATTATTGTATTATTGTATTATTGTATTATTGTATTATTGTATTATTGTATTATTGTATTATTGTATTATTGCATTATTGTATTATAGCTCAGGCTACCACCGGGGTCGCAGGTGGCGGATAGCGATCTAGCTGCTTTCTTTAGCAGAGCGACGGGAGCGGAGGGCATGAACTGAAAAGCTCATTAACGCCTAAAGAGGTTCCTGTGACAGGGCGAGAGGACACCGCCCTTAAAATAGGTGCTCAGAACGACGCAGTGAGCTGCCAGTGTGGCCGCAAAGTCTATCTGTTACCTCAATATACGGGAGTGAAATTCTGTAGAAATGGCTTTCAGGTAAATGTTACAGCTGCCTTCCGTCCCGTTAAACCCCTAGCAAGGGCTCGGAGAACGCTCGATGTCTGTAACCATTCAGTTGGTGATGCAGGTTTAGATGAGATTATACCCTGATTAACGCCCAACCTGGCTCTGAACACAAGCACCCATAAGGACTAGCGAGGACCTCACTGCTTGCAAAGGGACCCTCGGCGTCAACACGCAGGCGACTGCATGACGGACGGAGATAACGACTTCAAGTTGGGACCCAACAGAAATGATGAATGAAACAACAAAAAACTAAACCCCCAAAAATACGGAGAATAAGCAGATTGAAGCTGCTTTCATGAATAGCTCGAAAATCTTGCGATCACCGGTGAATACTCCACTTTCATCCGTGACCATCCGAAGAAACTTCGGGGAAAAAACGTTGAAACACCACAAGAGACGCCAAATGAATTAGAGAGAGGTGCGAATGAAGCTACGCCCCGATATAGATCACCCCGTCAAGAGTTTATACTGAAGATGAGATACACGGAAGAAGAAACTCTTGGAAAATGCCAAAAGGTTCTCCAGTAAATGATACTGGCGATAAACAGACAGAAAAACATCAATATGGATGTCCAAAATGGAGTATCTGAGCTGGAAGAGCTTCTTGATATAATTGGAGACTATCGCAGAAACTGGAAAACCGCGGAAAAAGAAAAAGAGACAAGCAAAACCACTGCTGAGATCTCAAAAAATGCAAAGAAACGAGGCGTTATCACAACGTCTTCAATACCTCAAGAGAAACGCAGCGCATCAAGCCCGGCTGAGAAAAACCCCGAAAGAAACCGAGGGAAAGCTCTATTGAGATGGAAAAAACGATGACAACAAAAAGACGACCGCGCGAAGAAAACTCGAGAATTTATTATTTTATTATTTTATTATTTTATTATTTTATTATTTTATTATTTTATTATTTTATTATTTTATTATTTTATTATTTTATTATTTTATTATTTTATTATTTTATTATTTTATTATTTTATTATTTTATTATTTTATTATTTTATTATTTTATTATTTTATTATTTTATTATTTTATTATTTTATTATTTTATTATTTTATTATTTTATTATTTTATTATTTTATTATTTTATTATTTTATTATTTTATTATTTTATTATTTTATTATTTTATTATTTTATTATTTTATTATTTTATTATTTTATTATTTTATTATTTTATTATTTTATTATTTTATTATTTTATTATTTTATTATTTTATTATTTTATTATTTTATTATTTTATTATTTTATTATTTTATTATTTTATTATTTTAATATTTTATTGTTTTATTATTTTATTATTTTATTATTTTATTATTTTATTATTTTATTATTTTATTATTTTATTATTTTATTATTTTATTATTTTATTATTTTATTATTTTATTATTTTATTATTTTATTATTTTATTATTTTATTATTTTATTATTTTATTATTTTATTATTTTATTATTTTATTATTTTATTATTTTATTATTTTATTATTTTATTATTTTATTATTTTATTATTTTATTATTTTATTATTTTATTATTTTATTATTTTATTATTTTATTATTTTATTATTTTATTATTTTATTATTTTATTATTTTATTATTTTATTATTTTATTATTTTATTATTTTATTATTTTATTATTTTATTATTTTATTATTTTATTATTTTATTATTTTATTATTTTATTATTTTATTATTTTATTATTTTATTATTTTATTATTTTATTATTTTATTATTTTATTATTTTATTATTTTATTATTTTATTATTTTATTATTTTATTATTTTATTATTTTATTATTTTATTATTTTATTATTTTATTATTTTATTATTTTATTATTTTATTATTTTATTATTTTATTATTTTATTATTTTATTATTTTATTATTTTATTATTTTATTATTTTATTATTTTATTATTTTATTATTTTATTATTTTATTATTTTATTATTTTATTATTTTATTATTTGGTGGGGCCGAGTTCAGGCTACCACCGGGGTCGTAGGTGGCGGATAGCGATCTAGCTAACCAAGAGCGGCAAAAGCACAGGGAAAGCGCAACTGAAAAGCTCATTAACGCTCAAAGAAGTTCCTGTAACAGGGCGAGAAGACACCGCCCTACAAATGGGTGCTCAAAACGACGCAGTGAGCAGAAATCAGTAACTGGCAGTGTGGCTGCGAAGACTGTCGCACCACTAACCGAGAGTAAACCAATGATGACGATCTACTGGAACTCGACACGGACTTATGATTTGCACAATGTATATAAATAGTTTGATATTGGCCGACAGCTGTGGCATTCTGTTACCTTAATATACGGGAGTGAAATCTTGTAGAAATGGCTTTTAGGTCAACGTTACAGCTGCCTTCCATCCCGTTAAACCCCTAGCAAGGGCTCGGAGGGCTCGATGTCCGTAGCCATTCAGTTGGTGATGCAGGTTTATATGAGATTATACCCTGATTAACGCCCGACCTGGCTCTGAACACAAGCAACCATAAGGACTTGTGTCAACCCTCGCGAAGACCTCACTGCTTGCAAAGGGACCCTCGGGGTCAACATGTGGGCGACTGTATGACGGACGTAGATAACGACTTCAAGCTGGGACCCAACAGAAATGATGAATGACACAACAAAAAACCAAACCCCCAAAAATACGGAGAGAAAGCAGATTGAAGCTGCGTTCATGAATAGCTCCAAAATCTTGCGATCGCCGGTGACCACTCCACTATCATCTGTGACCATCCGAAGAAATTTCGTGGAAACAAACGTTGAAACACCACAAGAGACGCCAAAAGAATTAGAGAGAGGAGAGCATGAAGCTGCACCCCGATATAGCTCACCCCGCCAAGAGTTCATACTCAAGATGAGATACTCGGAAGAAGAAACTCTCGGAAAGTGCCAAAAGGTACTCCAGAAAATGAGACTGGCAATAAACAGACAGAGAAACATCAATATGGATGTCCAAAATGGAGTATCTGAGCTGGAAGAGCTTCTTGATATAATTGGAGACTACCGCAGAAACTGGAAAAACGCGGAAAAAGAAAAGGAGACAAGCAAAACCACTGCTGTGATCTCAAAAAACGCAAAGAAGAGAGGCGATATCACAACGCCGTCAATACCTCAGAATAAACTGAGCGCATCAAGCCCGGCTGAGACAAACCCGGGAAAGAAACCGAGGGAAAGATCAACTGAGATAGGAAAAACGATGACAACAAAGCGTGAAGAAGACTCGAGAAACGAGAAGACACCCAGGAGATCAAAGAAGGACGCAGGAAGAAAGAAACTTCCAAGAATGCCAAAGGAACGCTCAGAGGCTGTCATCATTCGACCAATGGAGGGTCACAGCTACGCTGAAGTTCTTAGAAACATAAGAAACAACGTGAAACCGGACGAAGCAGATGTCGCGATCCGTTCCATCCGGAAGACAAAAATGGGTGCAATTCTGCTCGAAATGGGAAAAGGTGGAAAGAAAGACGAGTTCTGCGATGCTATCAAGGACATTTTAAAAGAAGCTGCCGTTGTAAAGGACTTAAAACCTAGGGCCACAATAGAGATAAGAGACCTCGATGCCCTCTCTACAAAAGAAGAAGTTGTCGCCGCTATTAATGCTGCAACAAACATAGGTGAGGATGACATCACAGTCCACCTGACTGACACGAACAATCGAGAGCAACGAAGGGCATTCGTCTCGCTACCAGTGACTGGCGCGAATGAACTACTGAAGACGGAGCGTATAAAAATTGATTGGACAAATTGCAGAATCAAGTATCGAGAGGAAAGAAAACGGTGCTTCAGGTGCTTCGGGTCAGGCCATATGCAGTGGGAATGCGACGGACCAGACAGGAAGAGTATGGGACTATGCATCCGATGTGGCGAGAAGGACCATCACCTGAAAGAGTGCAAAAATCCACCAAAATGCTGTATCTGCTCGCAAGACGCACAAAATTCGGTAGACCACTTGCCCGGATCGAGAAGCTGCAAGGCAAATAAACAAAAGGCGCGGTGAAAATACTGCAGCTAAATATGCATAGAGGAAAGGTGGCAGATGCTCTCTTGCTTCAATTGTAATAGAACAGGAAGTGGATATTGCAATCATTAGCGAGCAATACACAAGGAAAACATGCGGGCTCTGGTTCCATGACGACACGGAAACTGCCGCAATATGGATACCCAATAGTAGCGGGAAAGGAAATGGCTTCGTCTGGGTACAGATAAACAACGCTACGCTGGTCAGCTGCTACCTTACTCCTAGCGATCGCATCGACGAATTTCAGAGAAAGCTGGAAGGGATCGAAGATACGATAAGAGACATCGGCGGACACCTGATAGTAGCAGGCGATTTTAACTCTCGAGCAGCAGAATGGGGCATGCAAACTACAAACTCAAGAGGCAGAAAAATAGTACAAATGGCTGCCAGAACCGGGCTAATAGTCTCAAACGTGGGAAACGTGTCAACCTTCAGGCGACCTGGGTGCGAGGGCACTATACCGGACATAACCCTGGTGTCCGAGAGAATTGCCAATAAAATCAAAAACTGGAAAGTGCTCGAAATTTATACGGCCAGCGACCATCAGTATAAAATTTACCAGAGCAATGCGCAGGGGCATGGCTGAAACAGAGCGTATTGAATATAAGCATGCAAAGAAAAGACTCCGCGGTGCCATATTCGAAAGCAAAAGAGAACAGTGGGAGGAACTACGCGAAGATTTAAACAGAAACCCATGGGGTCTAGGTTATAAAATCGTTATGAAGAAACTCGGAATTAAGAATCCGATACACGAAATGGACGAAAAAACCATGGAAAACATCGTTAAGTCACTTTTCCCGACACACGAGATAAGGGAAGACAATGCAGATACAGAAGAAACCACAAACTTCACACTGTTCACACCAGACGAACTCAGAGCAGCCGCCCGTAGCCTCCAAAACAAAAAGGCACCCGGTCCCGACGGAATACCTGCCGAGGCAATAAAGGAGATAGTGAACCAACGACCTGAGTTACTACTCAATATGTACAATTGTTGTTTAAGAGAAGGTGTGTTTCCGGAGGCATGGAAAAAACAACAACTTGTTCTCATCAGCAAGGGCAAGGGAGACCCAGGAGCTCCATCTTCATACAGACCACTCTGTATGCTAGACACGGCAGGGAAACTATTAGAGCGATTAATAAAGCCTCGTCTCGAAGAAGCTATTCGTACTGGGGGAGGATTATCAAAGAGGCAGCATGGATTCCGTCCAGGGAAGTCCACTATTGGAGCACTGAAAGACGTAGTCGATGTAGTCGAAGCTGCACAACAGGAGACGCAATTTACCAGACCAGTGGTTCTACTTGCTACCCTCGATGTCAAGAACGCTTTCAACAGCCTTAGATGGACAGATATATTGCAAGCTCTGGAAAATAATTTCGCGGTACCGCAATACCTCATGAGGATGATTAGGAGTTACCTAAAAGACAGAGAACTTTTATATAATACGAGCGGAGGCCCGATGAAGATGCAAGTCACGTCGGGGGCAGCACAGGGATCGATCCTAGGACCAGATCTATGGAACATTAGCTACGATGAAATTTTAAAAATCGAAATGCCGGAGGATACTTTCCTTGTGGGCTATGCGGATGACATCGCTGCGGTCATCAAAGCGAGAAACACGGACGAAGCACAACGCAGACTTAGACAAGTTATGATAAGGACCAAAGCATGGCTAGACACACATGGACTAAAGGTGGCCACACTCCTACTACTCACCAGACGACAGATCCCCGTCGAGATAAACATACGAATTGGCGATGTGGTAATACCCACAAAAAAGTCGGTGAACTACCTGGGCATAAGACTGGACCCGAAACTTACGTACACGAGCCAGATCCACTATGCATCAAATAAAGCTGCGAAGACAACAGCACAACTCAGCCGATTAATGTCAAACATTGGAGGACCGCTTTCAAGCAAGCGCAAGCTGCTTATGGAAGCTAGTAACAGCATTCTCCTCTATGGATGCGTCATTTGGGCCGGAACACTTAACACAAAGCAAAGGGCTAAAACCCTCTTGGCAGTGCAACGAACCGCAGCTCTACGGGTAACCTCAGCGTACCGTACTGTATCGGCGTCTGCAGTACTAGTGATAGCAGGAATGATCCCAATAGACCTCCAGGCACAGGAGCGTATGAAAATATGGACATTGAAGCAGAACGATCGCCGCGGATCATCATTGATAGAAGAAGAAAGGCAGCAGACATTTGCACACTGGCAAACGCGCTGGCACAGCGACAAACATGGAAGGTGGACGCAAAAACTCATACCAAACGTAGAGAAATGGATGAAGAGACGGAGCGGGGAAGTAAACTACTACCTAACCCAGATACTATCTGGACATGGCTACTTCAGGAAGTACCTCTACAAAATGGAGAAATGCAACTCACCATACTGTCTGTATGAAGAAACAGACACTGTAGATGATGCAGAACACACTTTTTTCAAATGTATTCGCTGGTCGGAAAATCGTGAAGAGTTGGAGAAGGCTCTGGTCCCAGTAACAGTCGAAAATCTGATAGACAAGATGACGACAGACGAAGAAAGCTGGAACGCCGTGGAAAAATATAGCGAATATGTTCTAAGAACAAAGAAATTCGATTTAGATGCAGCATTATATTAAAGAAATGTAATTAAAAGCGGGGGGCCAGGACGCAGGCCATGAAGTAGATGGCTGAAAAGCCAAAATGGGATCCACCTCGAAGTAATGCGATAGCGGTGCCGGGGTGGAAGCATTTCCCAAGAGAGATAAGGGGGGTTTTTAGTCGGTATGCCAGAACGGTGAGCCCGACATACCACGCTGGGTGACGACCCAACGTCGGATGCAAAAATGCATTTTTGCCCTCCTTTCCCCAAAAAAAAAAAAAAAAAAAAAAAAAAAAAAATTATTTTATTATTTTATTATTTTATTATGTTATTATTTTATTACTTTATTATTTTATTAATTTACTATTTTATTTTTTTATTATTTTATTATTTTATTATTTTATTATTTTATTATTTTATTATTTTATTATTTTATTATTTTATTATTTTATTATTTTATTATTTTATTATTTTATTATTTTATTATTTTATTATTTTATTATTTTATTATTTTATTATTTTATTATTTTATTATTTTATTATTTTATTTTTTTATTATTTTATTATTTTATTATTTTATTATTTTATTATTTTATTATTTTATTATTTTATTATTTTATTATTTTATTATTTTATTATTTTATTATTTTATTATTTTATTATTTTATTATTTTATTATTTTATTATTTTATTATTTTATTATTTTATTATTTTATTATTTTATTATTTTATTATTTTATTATTTTATTATTTTATTATTTTATTATTTTATTATTTTATTATTTTATTATTTTATTATTTTATTATTTTATTATTTTATTATTTTATTATTTTATTATTTTATTATTTTATTATTTTATTATTTTATTATTTTATTATTTTATTATTTTATTATTTTATTATTTTATTATTTTATTATTTTATTATTTTATTATTTTATTATTTTATTATTTTATTATTTTATTATTTTATTATTTTATTATTTTATTATTTTATTATTTTATTATTTTATTATTTTATTATTTTATTATTTTATTATTTTATTATTTTATTATTTTATTATTTTATTATTTTATTATTTTATTATTTTATTATTTTATTATTTTATTATTTTATTATTTTATTATTTTATTATTTTATTATTTTATTATTTTATTATTTTATTATTTTATTATGTTATTATTTTATTATTTTATTATTTTATTATTTTATTATTTTATTATTTTATTATTTTATTATTTTATGTTACAGCTGCCTTCCATCCCGTTAAACCCCTAGCAAGGGCTCGGAGAACGCCGTATGTCCGTAGCCATTCAGTTGGTGATGCAGGTTTAGATGAGATTATACCCTGATTAACGCCCGACCTGGCTCTGAACACAAGCAACCATAAGGACTTGTGTCAACCCTCGCGAGGACCTCACTGCTTGCAAAGGGACCCTCGGGGTCAACATGTGGGCGACTGTATGACGGACGTAGATAACGACTTCAAGCTGGGACCCAACAGAAATGATGAATGACACAACAAAAAACCAAACCCCCAAAAATACGGAGAGAAAGCAGATTGAAGCTGCGTTCATGAATAGCACCAAAATCTTGCGATCACCTGTGACCACTCCACTATCATCTGTGACCATCTGAAGAAATTTCGTGGAAACAAACGTTGAAACACCACAAGACACGCCAAAAGACTTAGAGAGAGGAGAGCATGAAGATGCACCCCGATATAGCTCACCCCGCAAAGAGTTCATACTCAAGATGATATACTCGGAAGAAGAAACTCTCGGAAAGTGCCAAAAGGTACTCCAGAAAATGAGACTGGCAATAAACAGACAGCGAAACATCAATATGGATGTCCAAAATGGAGTATCTGAGCTGGAAGAGCTTCTTGATATAATTGGAGATTATCGCAGAAACTGGAAAAACGCGGAAAAAGAAAAGGAGACAAGCAAAACCACTGCTGTGATCTCAAAAAACGCAAAGAAGAGAGGCGATATCACAACGCCGTCAATACCTCAGAAGAAACGGAGCGCATCAAGCCCGGCTGAGACAAACCCCGGAAAGAAACCGAGGAAAAGATCAACTGAGATAGGAAAAACGATGACAACAAAGCGTGAAGAAGACTCGAGAAACGAGAAGACACCCAGGAGATCAAAGAAGGACGCTGGAAGAAAGAAACTTCCAAGAATGCCAAAGGAACGCTCAGAGGCTGTCATCATTCGACCAATGGAGGGTCACAGCTACGCTGAAGTTCTTAGAAACATAAGAAACAACGTGAAACCGGACAAAGCAGATTTCGCGATCCGTTCCATCCGGAAGACAAAAATGGGTGCATTTCTGCTCGAGATGGGAAAAGGTGGAAAGAAAGACGAGTTCTGCGATGCTATCAAGGACATTTTAAAAGAAGCTGCCGTTGTAAAGGACTTAAAACCTAGGGCCACAATAGAGATAAGAGACCTCGATGCCCTCTCTACAAAGAAGAAGTTGTCGCCGCTATTAGTGCTGCAAAAATATAGGTGAGGATGATATCACAGTTCACCTGACTGACACGAATAATTGAGAGCAACGAAGAGCATTCGTCTTGCTACCAGTGACTGGCGCGAATGAACTACTGAAGACGGAGCGTATAAAAATTGATTGGACAAATTGCAGAATCAAGTATCGAGAGGAAAGAAAACGGTGCTTCAGGTGCTTCGGGTCAGGCCATATGCAGTGGGAATGCGACGGACCAGACAGGAAGAGTATGGGACTATGCATCCGATGTGGCGAGAAGGGCCATTCGCTGAAAGAGTGCAAAAATCCACTAAAATGCTGTATCTGCTCGCAAGACGCACAAAATTCGGTAGACCACTTGCCCGGATCGAGAAGCTGCAAGGCAAATAAACAAATTGCGCGGTGAAAATACTGCAGCTAAATATGCATAGAGGAAAGGTGGCAGATGCTCTCTTGCTTCAATTGTAATAGAACAGGAAGTGGATATTGCAATCATTAGCGAGCAATACACAAGGAAAACATGCGGGCTCTGGTTCCATGACGACACGGAAACTGCCGCAATATGGATACCCAATAGTAGCGGGAAAGGAAATGGCTTCGTCTGGGTACAGATAAACAACGCTACGCTGGTCAGCTGCTACCTTACTCCTAGCGATCGCATCGACGAATTTCAGAGAAAGCTGGAAGGGATCGAAGATACGATAAGAGACATCGGCGGACACGCAGACGGCATGGCACCCGCAATTAAGACCAACACGAGTACGCGCAAATGGAACGTGAACAAACTGAACACATCTGCACTCGTAGCAGAGATAGACAGACGAATAGAAGAAGGGGAAATGAAGGAGACGCTAAGACTATAACGAAACGAGTTATGACCATCATCCGACTGGGATGTAACAAGGCGATGCCTAAGGTGAAACGAATTAATAATACACTGGTGGAACGACACAATTGATGATCTCAGACGAAATTGCATCCGAAGTAGACGAAAATTTACCAGAGCAATGCGCAGGGGCATGGCTGAAACATATCGTATTGAATATAAGCATGCAAAGAAAAGACTCCGCGGTGCCATATTCGAATGCAAAAGAGAACAGTGGGAGGAACTACGCGAAGATTTAAACAGAAACCCATGGGGTCTAGGTTATAAAATCGTTATGAAGAAACTCGGAATTAAGAATCCGGTACGCCAAATGGACGAAAAAACCATGGAAAACATCGTTAAGTCACTTTTCCCGACACACGAGATAAGGGAAGACAATGCAGATACAGAAGAAACCACAAACTTCACACTGTTCACACCAGACGAACTCAGAGCAGCCGCCCGTAGCCTCCAAAACAAAAAGGCACCGACGGAATACCTGCCGAGGCAATAAAGGGGATAGTGAACCAACGACCTGAGTTACTACTCAATATGTACAATTGTTGTTTAGGAGAAGGTGTGTTTCCGGAGGCATGGAAAAAACGACAACTTGTTCTCATCAGCAAGGGCAAGGGAGACCCAGGAGCTCCATATTCATACAGACCACTCTGTATGCTAGACACGGCAGGGAAACTATTAGAGCGATTAATAAAGCCTCGTCTCGAAGAAGCTATTCGTACTGGGGGAGGATTATCAAAGAGGCAGCATGGATTCCGTCCAGGGAAGTCCACTATTGGAGCACTGAAAGACGTAGTCGATGTAGTCGAAGCTGCACAACAGGAGACACAATTTACCAGACCAGTGGTTCTACTTGCTACCCTCGATGTCAAGAACGCTTTCAACAAGCTTAGATGGACAGATATATTGCAAGCTCTGGAAAATAATTTCGCGGTACCGCAATACCTCATGAGGATGATTAGGAGTTACCTAAAAGACAGAGAACTTTTATATAATACGAGCGGAGGCCCGATGAAGATGCAAGTCACGTCGGGGCAGCACAGGGATCGATCCTAGGACCAGATCTATGGAACATTAGCTACGATGAAATTTTAAAAATCGAAATGCCGGAGGATACTTTCCTTGTGGGCTATGCGGATGACATCGCTGCGGTCATCAAAGCGAGAAACACGGACGAAGCACAACGCAGACTTAGACAAGTTATGATAAGGACCAAAGCATGGCTAGACACACATGGACTAAAGCTGGCCACACATAAAACAGAGCTCCTACTACTCACCAGACGACAGATCCCCGTCGAGATAAACATACGAATTGGCGATGTGGTAATACCCACAAAAAAGTCGGTGAACTACCTGGGCATAAGACTGGACCCGAAACTTACGTACACGAGCCAGATCCACTATGCAAATAAAGCTGCGAAGACAACAGCACAACTCAGCCGATTAATGGCAAACATTGGAGGACCGCTTCCAAGCAAGCGCAAGCTGCTTATGGAAGCTAGTAACAGCATTCTCCTCTATGGATGCGTCATTTGGGCCGGAACACTTAACACGAAGCAAAGGGCTAAAACCCTCTTGGCAGTGCAACGAACCGCAGCTCTACGGGTAACGTCAGCGTACCGTACTGTATCGGCCGTACTGTGTCTGCAGTACTAGTGATAGCAGGAATGATCCCAATAGACCTCCAGGCACAGGAGCGTATGAAAATATGGACATTGAAGCAGAACGATCGCCGCGGATTATCATTGATAGAAGAAGAAAGACATTTGCACATTGGCAAACGCGCTGGCACAGCGACAAACATGGAAGGTGGACGCAAAAACTCATACCAAACATAGAGAAATGGATGAAGAGACGGAGCGGAGAAGTAAACTACTACCTAACCTAGATACTATCTGGACATGGCTACTTCAAAAAGTACCTCTACAAAATGGAGAAATACAACTCACCATACTGTCTGTGTGAAGAAACGGACACTGTAGATGATGCAGAACACACATTTTTTAAATGTATTCGCTGGTCGGAAAATCGTGAAGAGCTGGAGAAGTCTTTGGGCCCAGTAACAGTCGAAAATCTGATAAACAAGTTGACGACAGACGAAGAAAGCTGAAACGCCGTGGAAAAATATAGCGAATATGTTCTATGAACAAAGAAATTCGATTTAGATGCAGCATTAAATCAAAGAAATGTAATTAAATGCGGGGGGCCAGGACGCAGGCCATGAAGTAGATGGCTGAAAAGCCAAAGTGGGATCCACCTCGAAGTAATGCGATAGCGATGCCGGGGTGGAAGCATTTCCCAAGAGAGATAAGGGGGGTTTTTAGTCGGTATGCCAGAACGGTGAGCCCGACATACCACGCTGGGTGACGACCCAACGTCGGATGCAAAAATGCATTTTTGCCCCAAAAAAAAAATATATATATTTTATTATTTTATTATTTAATTATTTAATTATTTAATTATTTAATTATTTAATTATTTAATTATTTAATTATTTAATTATTTAATTATTTAATTATTTAATTATTTAATTATTTAATTATTTAATTATTTAATTATTTAATTATTTAATTATTTAATTATTTAATTATTTAATTATTTAATTATTTAATTATTTAATTATTTAATTATTTAATTATTTAATTATTTAATTATTTAATTATTTAATTATTTAATTATTTAATTATTTAATTATTTAATTATTTAATTATTTAATTATTTAATTATTTAATTATTTAATTATTTAATTATTTAATTATTTAATTATTTAATTATTTAATTATTTAATTATTTAATTATTTAATTATTTAATTATTTAATTATTTAATTATTTAATTATTTAATTATTTAATTATTTAATTATTTAATTATTTAATTATTTAATTATTTAATTATTTAATTATTTAATTATTTAATTATTTAATTATTTAATTATTTAATTATTTAATTATTTAATTATTTAATTATTTAATTATTTAATTATTTAATTATTTAATTATTTAATTATTTAATTATTTAATTATTTAATTATTTAATTATTTAATTATTTAATTATTTAATTATTTAATTATTTAATTATTTAATTATTTAATTATTTAATTATTTAATTATTTAATTATTTAATTATTTAATTATTTAATTATTTAATTATTTAATTATTTAATTATTTAATTATTTAATTATTTAATTATTTAATTATTTAATTATTTAATTATTTAATTATTTAATTATTTAATTATTTAATTATTTAATTATTTAATTATTTAATTATTTAATTATTTAATTATTTAATTATTTAATTATTTAATTATTTAATTATTTAATTATTTAATTATTTAATTATTTAATTATTTAATTATTTAATTATTTAATTATTTAATTATTTAATTATTTAATTATTTAATTATTTAATTATTTAATTATTTAATTATTTAATTATTTAATTATTTAATTATTTAATTATTTAATTATTTAATTATTTAATTATTTAATTATTTAATTATTTAATTATTTAATTATTTAATTATTTAATTATTTAATTATTTAATTATTTAATTATTTAATTATTTAATTATTTAATTATTTAATTATTTAATTATTTAATTATTTAATTATTTAATTATTTAATTATTTAATTATTTAATTATTTAATTATTTAATTATTTAATTATTTAATTATTTAATTATTTAATTATTTAATTATTTAATTATTTAATTATTTAATTATTTAATTATTTAATTATTTAATTATTTAATTATTTAATTATTTAATTATTTAATTATTTAATTATTTAATTATTTAATTATTTAATTATTTAATTATTTAATTATTTAATTATTTAATTATTTAATTATTTAATTATTTAATTATTTAATTATTTAATTATTTAATTATTTAATTATTTAATTATTTAATTATTTAATTATTTAATTATTTAATTATTTAATTATTTAATTATTTAATTATTTAATTATTTAATTATTTAATTATTTAATTATTTAATTATTTAATTATTTAATTATTTAATTATTTAATTATTTAATTATTTAATTATTTAATTATTTAATTATTTAATTATTTAATTATTTAATTATTTAATTATTTAATTATTTAATTATTTAATTATTTAATTATTTAATTATTTAATTATTTAATTATTTAATTATTTAATTATTTAATTATTTAATTATTTAATTATTTAATTATTTAATTATTTAATTATTTAATTATTTAATTATTTAATTATTTAATTATTTAATTATTTAATTATTTAATTATTTAATTATTTAATTATTTAATTATTTAATTATTTAATTATTTAATTATTTAATTATTTAATTATTTAATTATTTAATTATTTAATTATTTAATTATTTAATTATTTAATTATTTAATTATTTAATTATTTAATTATTTAATTATTTAATTATTTAATTATTTAATTATTTAATTATTTAATTATTTAATTATTTAATTATTTAATTATTTAATTATTTAATTATTTAATTATTTAATTATTTAATTATTTAATTATTTAATTATTTAATTATTTAATTATTTAATTATTTAATTATTTAATTATTTAATTATTTAATTATTTAATTATTTAATTATTTAATTATTTAATTATTTAATTATTTAATTATTTAATTATTTAATTATTTAATTATTTAATTATTTAATTATTTAATTATTTAATTATTTAATTATTTAATTATTTAATTATTTAATTATTTAATTATTTAATTATTTAATTATTTAATTATTTAATTATTTAATTATTTAATTATTTAATTATTTAATTATTTAATTATTTAATTATTTAATTATTTAATTATTTAATTATTTAATTATTTAATTATTTAATTATTTAATTATTTAATTATTTAATTATTTAATTATTTAATTATTTAATTATTTAATTATTTAATTATTTAATTATTTAATTATTTAATTATTTAATTATTTAATTATTTAATTATTTAATTATTTAATTATTTAATTATTTAATTATTTAATTATTTAATTATTTAATTATTTAATTATTTAATTATTTAATTATTTAATTATTTAATTATTTAATTATTTAATTATTTAATTATTTAATTATTTAATTATTTAATTATTTAATTATTTAATTATTTAATTATTTAATTATTTAATTATTTAATTATTTAATTATTTAATTATTTAATTATTTAATTATTTAATTATTTAATTATTTAATTATTTAATTATTTAATTATTTAATTATTTAATTATTTAATTATTTAATTATTTAATTATTTAATTATTTAATTATTTAATTATTTAATTATTTAATTATTTAATTATTTAATTATTTAATTATTTAATTATTTAATTATTTAATTATTTAATTATTTAATTATTTAATTATTTAATTATTTAATTATTTAATTATTTAATTATTTAATTATTTAATTATTTAATTATTTAATTATTTAATTATTTAATTATTTAATTATTTAATTATTTAATTATTTAATTATTTAATTATTTAATTATTTAATTATTTAATTATTTAATTATTTAATTATTTAATTATTTAATTATTTAATTATTTAATTATTTAATTATTTAATTATTTAATTATTTAATTATTTAATTATTTAATTATTTAATTATTTAATTATTTAATTATTTAATTATTTAATTATTTAATTATTTAATTATTTAATTATTTAATTATTTAATTATTTAATTATTTAATTATTTAATTATTTAATTATTTAATTATTTAATTATTTAATTATTTAATTATTTAATTATTTAATTATTTAATTATTTAATTATTTAATTATTTAATTATTTAATTATTTAATTATTTAATTATTTAATTATTTAATTATTTAATTATTTAATTATTTAATTATTTAATTATTTAATTATTTAATTATTTAATTATTTAATTATTTAATTATTTAATTATTTAATTATTTAATTATTTAATTATTTAATTATTTAATTATTTAATTATTTAATTATTTAATTATTTAATTATTTAATTATTTAATTATTTAATTATTTAATTATTTAATTATTTAATTATTTAATTATTTAATTATTTAATTATTTAATTATTTAATTATTTAATTATTTAATTATTTAATTATTTAATTATTTAATTATTTAATTATTTAATTATTTAATTATTTAATTATTTAATTATTTAATTATTTAATTATTTAATTATTTAATTATTTAATTATTTAATTATTTAATTATTTAATTATTTAATTATTTAATTATTTAATTATTTAATTATTTAATTATTTAATTATTTAATTATTTAATTATTTAATTATTTAATTATTTAATTATTTAATTATTTAATTATTTAATTATTTAATTATTTAATTATTTAATTATTTAATTATTTAATTATTTAATTATTTAATTATTTAATTATTTAATTATTTAATTATTTAATTATTTAATTATTTAATTATTTAATTATTTAATTATTTAATTATTTAATTATTTAATTATTTAATTATTTAATTATTTAATTATTTAATTATTTAATTATTTAATTATTTAATTATTTAATTATTTAATTATTTAATTATTTAATTATTTAATTATTTAATTATTTAATTATTTAATTATTTAATTATTTAATTATTTAATTATTTAATTATTTAATTATTTAATTATTTAATTATTTAATTATTTAATTATTTAATTATTTAATTATTTAATTATTTAATTATTTAATTATTTAATTATTTAATTATTTAATTATTTAATTATTTAATTATTTAATTATTTAATTATTTAATTATTTAATTATTTAATTATTTAATTATTTAATTATTTAATTATTTAATTATTTAATTATTTAATTATTTAATTATTTAATTATTTAATTATTTAATTATTTAATTATTTAATTATTTAATTATTTAATTATTTAATTATTTAATTATTTAATTATTTAATTATTTAATTATTTAATTATTTAATTATTTAATTATTTAATTATTTAATTATTTAATTATTTAATTATTTAATTATTTAATTATTTAATTATTTAATTATTTAATTATTTAATTATTTAATTATTTAATTATTTAATTATTTAATTATTTAATTATTTAATTATTTAATTATTTAATTATTTAATTATTTAATTATTTAATTATTTAATTATTTAATTATTTAATTATTTAATTATTTAATTATTTAATTATTTAATTATTTAATTATTTAATTATTTAATTATTTAATTATTTAATTATTTAATTATTTAATTATTTAATTATTTAATTATTTAATTATTTAATTATTTAATTATTTAATTATTTAATTATTTAATTATTTAATTATTTAATTATTTAATTATTTAATTATTTAATTATTTAATTATTTAATTATTTAATTATTTAATTATTTAATTATTTAATTATTTAATTATTTAATTATTTAATTATTTAATTATTTAATTATTTAATTATTTAATTATTTAATTATTTAATTATTTAATTATTTAATTATTTAATTATTTAATTATTTAATTATTTAATTATTTAATTATTTAATTATTTAATTATTTAATTATTTAATTATTTAATTATTTAATTATTTAATTATTTAATTATTTAATTATTTAATTATTTAATTATTTAATTATTTAATTATTTAATTATTTAATTATTTAATTATTTAATTATTTAATTATTTAATTATTTAATTATTTAATTATTTAATTATTTAATTATTTAATTATTTAATTATTTAATTATTTAATTATTTAATTATTTAATTATTTAATTATTTAATTATTTAATTATTTAATTATTTAATTATTTAATTATTTAATTATTTAATTATTTAATTATTTAATTATTTAATTATTTAATTATTTAATTATTTAATTATTTAATTATTTAATTATTTAATTATTTAATTATTTAATTATTTAATTATTTAATTATTTAATTATTTAATTATTTAATTATTTAATTATTTAATTATTTAATTATTTAATTATTTAATTATTTAATTATTTAATTATTTAATTATTTAATTATTTAATTATTTAATTATTTAATTATTTAATTATTTAATTATTTAATTATTTAATTATTTAATTATTTAATTATTTAATTATTTAATTATTTAATTATTTAATTATTTAATTATTTAATTATTTAATTATTTAATTATTTAATTATTTAATTATTTAATTATTTAATTATTTAATTATTTAATTATTTAATTATTTAATTATTTAATTATTTAATTATTTAATTATTTAATTATTTAATTATTTAATTATTTAATTATTTAATTATTTAATTATTTAATTATTTAATTATTTAATTATTTAATTATTTAATTATTTAATTATTTAATTATTTAATTATTTAATTATTTAATTATTTAATTATTTAATTATTTAATTATTTAATTATTTAATTATTTAATTATTTAATTATTTAATTATTTAATTATTTAATTATTTAATTATTTAATTATTTAATTATTTATTTAATTATTTAATTATTTAATTATTTAATTATTTAATTATTTAATTATTTAATTATTTAATTATTAATTATTTAATTATTTAATTATTTAATTATTTAATTATTTAATTATTTAATTATTTAATTATTTAATTATTTAATTATTTAATTATTTAATTATTTAATTATTTAATTATTTAATTATTTAATTATTTAATTATTTAATTATTTAATTATTTAATTATTTAATTATTTAATTATTTAATTATTTAATTATTTAATTATTTAATTATTTAATTATTTAATTATTTAATTATTTAATTATTTAATTATTTAATTATTTAATTATTTAATTATTTAATTATTTAATTATTTAATTATTTAATTATTTAATTATTTAATTATTTAATTATTTAATTATTTAATTATTTAATTATTTAATTATTTAATTATTTAATTATTTAATTATTTAATTATTTAATTATTTAATTATTTAATTATTTAATTATTTAATTATTTAATTATTTAATTATTTAATTATTTAATTATTTAATTATTTAATTATTTAATTATTTAATTATTTAATTATTTAATTATTTAATTATTTAATTATTTAATTATTTAATTATTTAATTATTTAATTATTTAATTATTTAATTATTTAATTATTTAATTATTTAATTATTTAATTATTTAATTATTTAATTATTTAATTATTTAATTATTTAATTATTTAATTATTTAATTATTTAATTATTTAATTATTTAATTATTTAATTATTTAATTATTTAATTATTTAATTATTTAATTATTTAATTATTAATTATTTAATTATTTAATTATTTAATTATTTAATTATTTAATTATTTAATTATTTAATTATTTAATTATTTAATTATTTAATTATTTAATTATTTAATTATTTAATTATTTAATTATTTAATTATTTAATTATTTAATTATTTAATTATTTAATTATTTAATTATTTAATTATTTAATTATTTAATTATTTAATTATTTAATTATTTAATTATTTAATTATTTAATTATTTAATTATTTAATTATTTAATTATTTAATTATTTAATTATTTAATTATTTAATTATTTAATTATTTAATTATTTAATTATTTAATTATTTAATTATTTAATTATTTAATTATTTAATTATTTAATTATTTAATTATTTAATTATTTAATTATTTAATTATTTAATTATTTAATTATTTAATTATTTAATTATTTAATTATTTAATTATTTAATTATTTAATTATTTAATTATTTAATTATTTAATTATTTAATTATTTAATTATTTAATTATTTAATTATTTAATTATTTAATTATTTAATTATTTAATTATTTAATTATTTAATTATTTAATTATTTAATTATTTAATTATTTAATTATTTAATTATTTAATTATTTAATTATTTAATTATTTAATTATTTAATTATTTAATTATTTAATTATTTAATTATTTAATTATTTAATTATTTAATTATTTAATTATTTAATTATTTAATTATTTAATTATTTAATTATTTAATTATTTAATTATTTAATTATTTAATTATTTAATTATTTAATTATTTAATTATTTAATTATTTAATTATTTAATTATTTAATTATTTAATTATTTAATTATTTAATTATTTAATTATTTAATTATTTAATTATTTAATTATTTAATTATTTAATTATTTAATTATTTAATTATTTAATTATTTAATTATTTAATTATTTAATTATTTAATTATTTAATTATTTAATTATTTAATTATTTAATTATTTAATTATTTAATTATTTAATTATTTAATTATTTAATTATTTAATTATTTAATTATTTAATTATTTAATTATTTAATTATTTAATTATTTAATTATTTAATTATTTAATTATTTAATTATTTAATTATTTAATTATTTAATTATTTAATTATTTAATTATTTAATTATTTAATTATTTAATTATTTAATTATTTAATTATTTAATTATTTAATTATTTAATTATTTAATTATTTAATTATTTAATTATTTAATTATTTAATTATTTAATTATTTAATTATTTAATTATTTAATTATTTAATTATTTAATTATTTAATTATTTAATTATTTAATTATTTAATTATTTAATTATTTAATTATTTAATTATTTAATTATTTAATTATTTAATTATTTAATTATTTAATTATTTAATTATTTAATTATTTAATTATTTAATTATTTAATTATTTAATTATTTAATTATTTAATTATTTAATTATTTAATTATTTAATTATTTAATTATTTAATTATTTAATTATTTAATTATTTAATTATTTAATTATTTAATTATTTAATTATTTAATTATTTAATTATTTAATTATTTAATTATTTAATTATTTAATTATTTAATTATTTAATTATTTAATTATTTAATTATTTAATTATTTAATTATTTAATTATTTAATTATTTAATTATTTAATTATTTAATTATTTAATTATTTAATTATTTAATTATTTAATTAATTAATTATTTAATTATTTAATTATTATTATTTAATTATTTAATTATTTAATTATTTAATTATTTAATTATTTAATTATTTAATTATTTAATTATTTAATTATTTAATTATTTAATTATTTAATTATTTAATTATTTAATTATTTAATTATTTAATTATTTAATTATTTAATTATTTAATTATTTAATTATTTAATTATTTAATTATTTAATTATTTAATTATTTAATTATTTAATTATTTAATTATTAATTATTTAATTATTTAATTATTTAATTATTTAATATTTAATTATTTAATTATTTAATTATTTAATATTTAATTATTTAATTATTTAATTATTTAATTATTTAATTATTTAATTATTTAATTATTTAATTATTTAATTATTTAATTATTTAATTATTTAATTATTTAATTATTTAATTATTTAATTATTTAATTATTTAATTATTTAATTATTTAATTATTTAATTATTTAATTATTTAATTATTTAATTATTTAATTATTTAATTATTTAATTATTTAATTTTTAATTATTTAATTATTTAATTATTAATTATTTAATTATTTAGTTATTTAATTATTTAATTATTTAATTATTTAATTATTTAATTATTTAATTATTTAATTATTAATTATTTAATTATTTAATTATTTAATTATTTAATTATTTAATTATTTAATTATTTAATTATTTAATTATTTAATTATTTAATTATTTAATATTTAATTATTTAATTATTTAATTATTTATTATTTTTATTATTTAATTATTTAATTATTTAATTATTTAATTATTTAATTATTTAATTATTTAATTATTTAATTATTTAATTATTTAATTATTTAATTATTTAATTATTTAATTATTTAATTATTTAATTATTTAATTATTTATTTATTTAATTATTTAATTATTTAATTATTTAATTATTTATTATTTAATTATTTAATTATTTAATTATTTAATTATTTAATTATTTAATTATTTAATTATTTAATTATTTAATTATTTAATTATTTAATTATTTAATTATTTAATTATTTAATTATTTAATTATTTAATTATTTAATTATTTAATTATTTAATTATTTAATTATTTAATTATTTAATTATTTAATTATTTAATTATTTAATTATTTAATTATTTAATTATTTAATTATTTAATTATTTAATTATTTAATTATTTAATATTTAATTATTTAATTATTTAATTATTTAATTATTTAATTATTAATTATTTAATTATTTAATTATTTAATTATTTAATTATTTAATTATTTAATTATTTAATTATTTAATTATTTAATTATTTAATTATTTAATTATTTAATTATTTAATTATTTTAATTATTTAATTATTTAATTATTTAATTATTTAATTATTTAGTTATTTAATTATTTAATTATTTAATTATTTAATTATTTAATTATTTAATTATTTAATTATTTAATTATTTAATTATTTAATTATTTAATTATTTAATTATTTAATTATTTAATTATTTAATTATTTAATTATTTAATTATTTAATTATTTAATTATTTAATTATTTAAATTTTAATATTTAATTATTTAATTATTTAATTATTTAATTATTTAATTATTAATTATTTAATTATTTAATTATTTAATTATTTAATTATTTAATTATTTAATTATTTAATTATTTAATTATTTAAGTTATTTAATTATTTAATTATTTAATTATTTAATTATTTAATTATTTAATTATTTAATTATTTAATTATTTAATTATTTAATTATTTAATTATTTAATATTTAATTATTTAATTATTTAATTATTTAATTATTAATTATTTAATTATTTAATTATTTAATTATTTAATTATTTAATTATTTAATTATTTAATTATTTAATTATTTAATTATTTAATTATTTAATTATTTAATTATTTAATTATTTAATTATTTAATTATTTAATTATTTAATTATTTAATTATTTAATTATTTAATTATTTAATTATTTAATTATTTAATTATTTAATTATTTAATTATTTTATTATTAATTATTTAATTATTTAATTATTTAATTATTTAATTATTTAATTATTTAATTATTTAATTATTTAATTATTTAATTATTTAATTATTTAATTATTTAATTATTTAATTATTTAATTATTTAATTTAATTATTTAATTATTTAATTATTTAATTATTTAATTATTTAATTATTTAATTATTTAATTATTTAATTATTTAATTATTTAATTATTTAATTATTTAATTATTTAATTATTTAATTATTTAATTATTTAATTATTTAATTATTTATTATTTAATTATTTAATTATTTAATTATTTAATTATTTAATTATTTAATTATTTAATTATTTAATTATTTAATTATTTAATTATTTAATTATTTAATTATTTAATTATTAATTATTTAATTATTTAATTATTTAATTATTTAATTATTTAATTATTTAATTATTTAATTATTTAATTATTTAATTATTTAATTATTTAATTATTTAATTATTTAATTATTTAATTATTTAATTATTTAATTATTTAATTATTTAATTATTTAATTATTTAATTATTTAATTATTTAATTATTTAATTATTTAATTATTTAATTATTTAATTATTTAATTATTTAATTATTTAATTATTTAATTATTTAATTATTTAATTATTTAATTATTTAATTATTTAATTATTTAATTATTTAATTATTTAATTATTTAATTATTTAATTATTTAATTATTTAATTATTTAATTATTTAATTATTTAATTATTTAATTATTTAATTATTTAATTATTTAATTATTTAATTATTTAATTATTTAATTATTTAATTATTTAATTATTTAATTATTTAATTATTTAATTATTTAATTATTTAATTATTTAATTATTTAATTATTTAATTATTTAATTATTTAATTATTTAATTATTTAATTATTTAATTATTTAATTATTTAATTATTTAATTATTTAATTATTTAATTATTTAATTATTTAATTATTTAATTATTTAATTATTTAATTATTTAATTATTTAATTATTTAATTATTTAATTATTTAATTATTTAATTATTTAATTATTTAATTATTTAATTATTTAATTATTTAATTATTTAATTATTTAATTATTTAATTATTTAATTATTTAATTATTTAATTATTTAATTATTTAATTATTTAATTATTTAATTATTTAATTATTTAATTATTTAATTATTTAATTATTTAATTATTTAATTATTTAATTATTTAATTATTTAATTATTTAATTATTTAATTATTTAATTATTTAATTATTTAATTATTTAATTATTTAATTATTTAATTATTTAATTATTTAATTATTTAATTATTTAATTATTTAATTATTTAATTATTTAATTATTTAATTATTTAATTATTTAATTATTTAATTATTTAATTATTTAATTATTTAATTATTTAATTATTTAATTATTTAATTATTTAATTATTTAATTATTTAATTATTTAATTATTTAATTATTTAATTATTTAATTATTTAATTATTTAATTATTTAATTATTTAATTATTTAATTATTTAATTATTTAATTATTTAATTATTTAATTATTTAATTATTTAATTATTTAATTATTTAATTATTTAATTATTTAATTATTTAATTATTTAATTATTTAATTATTTAATTATTTAATTATTTAATTATTTAATTATTTAATTATTTAATTATTTAATTATTTAATTATTTAATTATTTAATTATTTAATTATTTAATTATTTAATTATTTAATTATTTAATTATTTAATTATTTAATTATTTAATTATTTAATTATTTAATTATTTAATTATTTAATTATTTAATTATTTAATTATTTAATTATTTAATTATTTAATTATTTAATTATTTAATTATTTAATTATTTAATTATTTAATTATTTAATTATTTAATTATTTAATTATTTAATTATTTAATTATTTAATTATTTAATTATTTAATTATTTAATTATTTAATTATTTAATTATTTAATTATTTAATTATTTAATTATTTAATTATTTAATTATTTAATTATTTAATTATTTAATTATTTAATTATTTAATTATTTAATTATTTAATTATTTAATTATTTAATTATTTAATTATTTAATTATTTAATTATTTAATTATTTAATTATTTAATTATTTAATTATTTAATTATTTAATTATTTAATTATTTAATTATTTAATTATTTAATTATTTAATTATTTAATTATTTAATTATTTAATTATTTAATTATTTAATTATTTAATTATTTAATTATTTAATTATTTAATTATTTAATTATTTAATTATTTAATTATTTAATTATTTAATTATTTAATTATTTAATTATTTAATTATTTAATTATTTAATTATTTTATTATTTAATTATTTTATTATTTTATTATACTTTGAGTACAAATATAACACGCACAGCTCAAAATGGTGAGAGAGCTCGGCCGAAGTTATATACAGAACTGTAGCGCCAAACTATTATTATTATTATTTTATTATTTTATTATTTTATTATTTTATTATTTTATTATTTTATTATTTTATTATTTTATTATTTTATTATTTTATTATTTTATTATTTTATTATTTTATTATTTTATTATTTTATTATTTTATTATTTTATTATTTTATTATTTTATTATTTTATTATTTTATTATTTTATTATTTTATTATTTTATTATTTTATTATTTTATTATTTTATTATTTTATTATTTTATTATTTTATTATTTTATTATTTTATTATTTTATTATTTTATTATTTTATTATTTTATTATTTTATTATTTTATTATTTTATTATTTTATTATTTTATTATTTTATTATTTTATTATTTTATTATTTTATTATTTTATTATTTTATTATTTTATTATTTTATTATTTTATTATTTTATTATTTTATTATTTTATTATTTTATTATTTTATTATTTTATTATTTTATTATTTTATTATTTTATTATTTTATTATTTTATTATTTTATTATTTTATTATTTTATTATTTTATTATTTTATTATTTTATTATTTTATTATTTTATTATTTTATTATTTTATTATTTTATTATTTTATTATTTTATTATTTTATTATTTTATTATTTTATTATTTTATTATTTTATTATTTTATTATTTTATTATTTTATTATTTTATTATTTTATTATTTTATTATTTTATTATTTTATTATTTTATTATTTTATTATTTTATTATTTTATTATTTTATTATTTTATTATTTTATTATTTTATTATTTTATTATTTTATTATTTTATTATTTTATTATTTTATTATTTTATTATTTTATTATTTTATTATTTTATTATTTTATTATTTTATTATTTTATTATTTTATTATTTTATTATTTTATTATTTTATTATTTTATTATTTTATTATTTTATTATTTTATTATTTTATTATTTTATTATTTTATTATTTTATTATTTTATTATTTTATTATTTTATTATTTTATTATTTTATTATTTTATTATTTTATTATTTTATTATTTTATTATTTTATTATTTTATTATTTTATTATTTTAGTATTTTAGTATTTTATTATTTTATTATTTTATTATTTGGTGGGGCCAAGCTCAGGCTACCACCGGGGTCGCAGGTGGCGGATAGCGATCTAGCTGCTTTCTTTAGCAGCCCCCGACCAAGAGCGACAGGAGCGGAGGGCATGAACTGAAAAGCTCATTAACGCCTAAAGAGGTTCCTGTGACAGGGCGAGAGGACACCGCCCTTAAAATAGGTGCTCAGAACGACGTAGTGAGCTGGCAGTGTGGCCGCAAAGTCTATCGCACCACCATATCCGAGAACAAACCCATGATGACGATCTACTGGAACTCGACACGGACTTATGATTTGTACAATGTATATGAATAGTTTCATATGGGCCGACAGCTGTGGCATTCTGTTACCTCAATATACGGGAGTGAAATCCCGTAGAAATGGCTTTCAGGTAAATGTTACAGCTGCCTTCCGTCCCGTTAAACCCCTAGCAAGGGCTCGGAGAACGCTCGATGTCTGTAACCATTCAGTTGGTGATGCAGGTTTAGATGAGATTATACCCTGATTAGCGCTCAACCTGGCTCTGAACACAAGCACCCATAAGGACTTGTGTCAACCCTAGCGAGGACCTCACTGCTTGCAAAGGGACCCTCGGGGTCAACACGCAGGCGACTGCATGACGGACGGAGATAACGACTTCAAGTTGGGACCCAACAGAAATGATGAATGAAACAACAAAAAACCAAACCCCCAAAAATACGGAGAATAAGCAGATTGAAGCTGCATTCATGAATAGCTCGAAAATCTTGCGATCACCGGTGAATACTCCACTTTCATCCGTGACCATCCGAAGAAACCTCGTGGAAACAAACGTTGAAACACCACAAGAGACGCCAAATGTATTAGAGAGAGGTGCGAATGAAGCTACGCCCCGATATAGCTCACCCCGTCAAGAGTTTATACAGAAGATGAGATACTCGGAAGAAGAAACTCTCGGAAAATGCCAAAAGGTTCTCCAGAAAATGAGACTGGCGATAAACAGACAGAGAAACATCAATATGGATGTCCAAAATGGAGTATCGGAGCTGGAAGAGCTACTTGATATAATTGGAGACTATCGCAGAAACTGGAAAACCGCGGAAAAAGAAAAAGAGACAAGCAAAACCACTGCTGAGATCTCAAAAAATGCAAAGAAAAGAGGCGTTATCACAACGTCTTCAATACCTCAGAAGAAACGCAGCGCATCAAGCCCGGCTGAGAAAAATCCCGGAAAGAAACCGAGGGAAAGCTCTATTGAGATGGAAAAAACGATGACAACAAAAAGACGACCGCGCGAAGAAAAGTCGAGAAACGATAAGATACCCTGGAGACCAAAGAAGGAAGTTGTAAGAAAGAAGCCTCCAAGAAAGCCAAAGGAGCGCTCAGAAGCTGTCATCATTCGACCAATGGAGGGTCACAGTTACGCTGAAGTTCTCAGAAACATAAGAAACAACGTCAAACCGGACGAGGCAAATGTCGCGATCCGTTCCATCCGGAAGACAAAAACGGGTGCAATTCTGCTCGAGATGGGAAAAGGTGGAAAGAAAGACGAGTTCTGCGATGCTATCAAGGACATTGTGAAAGAAGCAGCTTTGGTAAAAGATTTAAAACCTAGAGCCACAATAGAGATAAGAGATCTTGACGCCCTCTCTACAAAAGAAGAAGTTGTCGCCGCCATAAACGCTGCAACAAATATAGAAGGGGATGATATCACAGTCCACCTGACTGACACGAATAATAGAGAGCAACGCAAGGCATTTGTCTCACTACCAGTGACTGGCGCAAATGAACTATTAAAGACGGAACGTATAAAAATTGCTTGGACAAATTGCAGAATCCAGTATCGAGAGGAAAGAAAACGGTGCTTCAGGTGCTTCGGGTCAGGCCATATGCAGTGGGAATGCGAAGGACCAGACAGAAAGGGCATGGGACTATGCATCCGTTGTGGCGAGAAGGGCCATCAGCTGAAAGAGTGCAAAAATCCACCAAAATGCTGTATCTGCTCGAAAGACGCACAGAGCGCGGTAGACCACTTGCCCGGATCGAGAAGCTGCAAGGCAAGTAAACAAAAGGCGCGATGAAAATACTTCAGTTAAATATGCATAGAGGAAAGGTGGCAGATGCTCTCTTGCCTCAAATAGTAATAGAACAGGAAGCGGATATTGCAATCATCAGCGAGCAATACACAATGAAAACAAGCGGGTTCTGGCTCCATGACGACACGGAAACTGCAGCAATATGGATACCAAACACCAGCCAAATACAACCAATTAGTAGTGGAAAAGGAAATGGCTTCGTCTGGGTGCAGATTAACAACGCCACCCTGGTCAGCTGCTACCTTACTCCTAGCGATCGCATCGACGAATTCCAGAGAAAGCTGGAAGGGAGCGAAGATACGATAAGAGACATCGGTGGACACTTGATAGTGGCGGGTGATTTTAATTCTCGAGCAGCAGAATGGGGAATGCAAACTACCAACTCAAGAGGCAGAAAAATTGTGCAAATGGCTGCTAGAACCGGGCTTATAGTTTCAAACGTGGGAAACGTGTCAACCTTCAGGCGACCTGGGTGCGAGGGCACCATACCTGACATAACCTTGGTATCCGAGAGAATTGCGAACAAAATAAAAAATTGGAAAGTACTCGAAATTTATACGGCCAGCGACCACCAGTATATTTCATACAACTTTCAAGCTGGCGGCATGGTATCCGCAATAAAGAGCAGTACGAGTACCCGCAAATGGAACGTGGGCAAACTGAACACACCCGTTCTTGTGGCAGAGATAGATAGACGAATGGAAGAAGTGGAAATTGACGAAGACGCAAAAACCGTAGTGAAACGAGTTATGACTATCATCCGACTGGGTTGTAACAAAGCGATGCCTAGGGCGAAACGACCTAATATAAATAAAACGGCGGTACACTGGTGGAACGACACCATAGATGACCTTAGACGAAATTGCATCCGAAGTAGACGCAAATTTACCAGAGCAGTGCGCAGGGGCATATCCGAAGCGGAGCGCATAGAATATAAACAGGCAAAGAAAAGACTCCGCAACGCCATATTCAACAGTTAGAGAGAGCTGTGGGAAGAATTACGCGAAGATTTAAATAGAAACCCATGGGGTCTGGGCTATAAAATTGTCATGAAAAAGCTTGGGGTCAAGAACCCGGTACGCGAAATGGATGAGAAAACCATGGATAACATTGTGAAGTCGCTTTTCCCGACACACGATATCAGGGAAGACATTGCAGATGCGGAAGATACTACAAACTGCACTCTGTTCACAGAAGAGGAACTCAAAGCAGCCGCCCGTAGTCTCCAAAACAAAAAGGCGCCTGGTCCGGACGGAATACCAACAGAAGTAATAAAAGAGATAGCGAACCATCGACCCGAGATACTCCTGAACATGTATAATAGCTGTTTAAAAGAAGGAGTGTTTCCGGAGGCTTGGAAAAAACAGCAACTTGTTCTTATCAGCAAAGGAAAGGGAGACCCTGAATCTCCATCTGCATACAGACCACTCTGTATGCTAGATACGGCAAGGAAACTACTAGAGCGACTAATAAAACCGCGACTTGAAGAAGCTATCCGAGCACGAGGAGGACTATCAAAGAGGCAGCATGGATTCCGCCCAGGGAAGTCCACTATTGGAGCTTTAAAAGAGGTAGTTCGTGTAGTCGAAGCCGCACAACAGGAGACACAATTCACCAGACCAGTGGTTCTTCTTGCTACCCTCGATATCAAGAACGCTTTCAACAGTCTTAGATGGACAGATATTTTGCAAGCTCTCGAAAACAACTTCGCTGTACCGCAATACCTCATGAAGATGATCAAGAGCTACCTGAAAGACAGGGAACTCATATACAACACGAGTGGAGGCCCGAGGAAAATGCAAGTCACTTCGGGTGCAGCACAGGGATCTATCCTGGGTCCAGATCTGTGGAATATAAGTGATAATGAAATACTAAAAATCGAAATGCCGGAGGATACATTTCTAGCGGTTAATGGCGAACATTGGGGGACCGCTTCCAAGCAAACGCAAGCTGCTCATGGAAGCCAGTAACGGCATTCTCCTCTATGGATGCGACATCTGGGCGGGAGCACTGAACACGAAACAAAGGGCCAATACTCTCTTGGCAGTGCAGAGAACGGCTGCTCTACGGGTTACCTCAGCATACCGAACAGTATCGGCGTCTGCAGTACTCGTAATAGCAGGAATGATCCCAATAGATCTCCAAGCACAGGAGCGTAAGAAAATATGGACACTGAAGCAGAACGAACGACGCGAATCGTCATCAATAGAAGTAGTAAAGCAGCAGACATTTGCAAATTGGCAAACACGCTGGAACAACGACAAAAACGGAAGGTGGACGCAAAGACTTATCCCTAACGTATACAAATGGGTGACGAGACGTAGCGGGGAAGTAAATTACTACTTAACACAGATACTGTCTGGACATGGATACTTCAGAAAGTACCTCCACAAAATGGAGAAATGCAACTCTCCTCACTGTCTGTACGAAGAGGCGGACACTGTAGATGATGCAGAGCACACATTTTTCAAATGTACTCGCTGGTCGGAAAATCGCGAAGAGCTGGAGAAGGCTCTGGGCCCAGTAACAGCCGAAAATCTGATAGACAAGATGACGATAGACGAAGAAAGCTGGAACGCTGTGGCAAAATATAGCGAATATGTTCTAAGAACAAAGAAAATCGATTTGGATGCAGCATTAAATTAAATAAATGTTATTAAAAGCGGGGGGCCAGGACGCAGGCCATGAAGTAGATGGCTGAAAAGCCAAAGTGGGATCCACCTTGAAGTAATGCGATAGCGGTGCCGGGGTGGAAGCATTTCCCATGAGAGATAAGGGGTTTTTTTTTAGTCGGTATGCCAGAACGGTGAGCCCGACATAACACGCTGGGTGACGACCCGACGTCGTATGCAAAAATGCATTTTTGACCTCCTTTCCCCAAAAAAAAAAAAAAAAAAAAAAATTATTTTATTATTTTATTATTTTATTATTTTATTATTTTATTATTTTATTATTTTATTATTTTATTATTTTATTATTTTATTATTTTATTATTTTATTATTTTATTATTTTATTATTTTATTATTTTATTATTTTATTATTTTATTATTTTATTATTTTATTATTTTATTATTTTATTATTTTATTATTTTATTGTTTTATTATTTTATTATTTTATTATTTTATTATTTTATTATTTTATTATTTTATTATTTTATTATTTTATTATTTTATTATTTTATTATTTTATTATTTTATTATTTTATTATTTTATTATTTTATTATTTTATTATTATATTATTTTATTATTTTATTATTTTATTATTTTATTATTTTATTATTTTATTATTTTATTATTTTATTATTTTATTATTTTATTATTTTATTATTTTATTAAATGAATGGTTTTATTATTTTATTATTTTATTATTTTATTATTTTATTATTTTATTATTTTATTATTTTATTATTTTATTATTTTATTATTTTATTATTTTATTATTTTATTATTTTATTATTTCATTATTTTATTATTTTATTATTTTATTATTTTATTATTTTATTATTTTATTATTTTATTATTTTATTATTTTATTATTTTATTATATTATTATTTTATTATTTTATTATTTTATTATTTTATTATTTTATTATTTTATTATTTTATTATTTTATTATTTTATTATTTTATTATTTTATTATTTTATTATTTTATTATTTTATTATTTTATTATTTTATTATTTGGTGGGGCCGAGTTCAGGCTACCACCGGGGTCGTAGGTGGCGGATAGCGATCTAGCTAGGCAAAAGGCAAAAGCACAGGGAAAGCGCAAATGAAAAGCTCATTAACGCTCAAAGAAGTTCCTGTAACAGGGCGAGAAGACACCGCCCTACAAATGGGTGCTCAAAACGACGCAGTGAGCAGAAATCAGTAACTGGCAGTGTGGCTGCGAAGACTGTCGCACCACTATACCCGAGAGTAAACCAATGATGACGATCTACTGGAACTCGACACGGACTTATGATTTGCACAATGTATATAAATAGTTTGATATGGGCCGACAGCTGTGGCATTCTGTTACCTCAATATACGGGAGTGAAATCTTGTAGAAATGGCTTTTAGGTCAACGTTACAGCTGCCTTCCATCCCGTTAAACCCCTAGCAAGGGCTCGGAGGGCTCGATGTCCGTAGCCATTCAGTTGGTGATGCAGGTTTATATGAGATTATACCCTGATTAACGCCCGACCTGGCTCTGAACACAAGCAACCATAAGGACTTGTGTCAACCCTAGCGAGGACCTCACTGCTTGCAAAGGGACCCTCGGGGTCAACACGCGGGCGACTGCATGACGGACGGAGATAACGACTTCAAGTTGGGACCCAACAGAAATGATGAATGAAACAACAAAAAACCAAACCCCCAAAAATACGGAGAATAAGCAGATTGAAGCTGCATTCATGAATAGCTCGAAAATCTTGCGATCACCGGTGAATACTCCACTTTCATCCGTGACCATCCGAAGAAACCTCGTGGAAACAAACGTTGAAACACCACAAGAGACGCCAAAAGAATTAGAGAGAGGAGAGCATGAAGCTGCACACCGATATAGTTCACCCCGTCAAGAGTTCATACTCAAGATGAGATACTTGGAAGAAGAAACTCTCGGAAAGTGCCAAAAGGTTCTCCAGAAAATGAGACTGGCAATAAACAGACAGCGAAACATCAATATGGATGTCCAAAATGGAGAATCTGAGCTGGAAGATCTTCTTGATATAATTGGAGACTATCGCAGAAACTGGAAAAACGCGGAAAAAGAAAAGGAGACAAGCAAAACCACTGCTGTGATCTCAAAAAACGCAAAGAAGAGAGGCGATATCACAACGCCGTCAATACCTCAGAAGAAACGGAGCGCATCAAGCCCGGCTAAGACAAACCCCGGAAAGAAACCGAGGGAAAGATCATCTGAGATAGGAAAAACGATGACAACAAAAAGACGACCGCATGAAGAAGACTCGAGAAACGAGAAGAAGGATGCTGGAAGAAAGAAACTTCCAAGAATGCCAAAGGAACGCTCAGAGGCTGTCATCATTCGACCAATGGAGGGTCACAGCTACGCTGAAGTTCTTAGAAGCATAAGAAACAACGTGAAACCGGACGAAGCAGATTTCGCGATCCGTTCCATCCGGAAGACTAAAATGGGTGCAATTCTGCACAACATGGGAAAAGGTAGAAAGAAAGACGAGTTCTGCGATGTTATCAAGGACATTTTAAAAGAAGCTGCCGTTGTAAAGGACTTAAAACCTAGGGCCACAACAGAGATAAGAGACCTCGAGACCCTCTCTACAAAAGAAGAAGTTGTCGCCGCCATAAATGCAGCAACAAATATATGTCTGTTCACCAGACAGACACGAACAATCGAGAGCAACGAAGAGCATTCGTCTTGCTACCAGTGACTGGCGCGAATGAAGTACTGAAGACTTAGCGTATAAAAATTGTTTGGACAAATTGCAGAATCAAGTATCGAGAGGAAAGAAAACGGTGCTTCAGGTGCTTCGGCTCAGGCCATATGCAGTGGGAATGCGAGAGACCACACATAATGAGTTTGGGACTATGCATCCGATGTGGCGAGAAGAGTGAAAGAGTGCAAAAATCCACTAAAATGCTGCATCTGCTCGCAAGACGCACAAAATTCGGTAGACCACTTGCTCGGATCGAGAAGCTGCAAGGCAAATAAACAAAAGGCGCGAAGAAAATACTGCAGCTAAATATGCATAGAGGAGAGGTAGCAGATGCTCTCTTGCCTCAAATAGTCATAGAATAGGAAGTGGATATTGCAATCATTACCGAGCAATACAAAAGGAAAACATGCGGGCTCTGGTTCCATGACGATACGGAAACTGCCGCAATATGTATACCGAACACTAACCGAATACAACCTAATAGTAGCGGAAAAGGAAATGGCTTTGTCTGGGTGCAGATAAACAATGCTATGCTGGTCAGCTGCTACCTTACTCCTACTGATCGCATCGACGAATTTCAAAGAAAGCTGGAAGGGATCCAAGATACGATAAGAGACATCGGCGGACACCTGATAGTAGCAGGCGATTTTAACTCTCGAGCAGCAGAATGGGGCAGGCAAATTTATACGCCCAGCGACCATCAGTATATTTCATACAACCTACAAGCAGACGGCATGGCACCCGCAATTAAGATCAATACGAGTACGCGCAAATGGAACTGAATACATCCGCACTCGTAGCAGAGATAGAAATAAAACAGCAGTACACTGGTGGAACGGCACCATTGTTGATCACAGATGAAATTGCATAGCCTCCAAAACAAAAAGGCACCCGGTCCCGACGGAATACCTGCAGAGGAAATAGAGGAGATAAGGAACCAACGTCCTGAGATACTAATCAATATGTACAATTGTTGTTTACGAGAAGGTGTGTTTCCGGAGGCATGGAAAAAACCACAACTTGTTCTCATCAGCAAGGGCAAGGGAGACCCAGGCGCTCCATCTTCATACAGACCACTCTGTATGCTAGACACGGCAGGGAAACTATTAGAGCGATTAATATAGCCTCGTCTCGAAGAAGCTATTCGTACTGGGGGGAAGATTGTCAATGAGGCAGCATGGATTTTGTCCAGGGAAGTTCACTATTGGAGCACTGAAAGACGTAGTCGAAGCTGCACAACAGCAGACGCAATTTACCAGACCAATGGATCTACTTGCTACCCTCGATATCAAGAACGCTTTCTACAGCCTTAGATGGACAGATATATTGCAAGTTCTGGAAAATAATTTCGCGGTACCGCAATACCTCATGAGGATGATCAGGAGTTACCTAAAAGACAGAGAACTTTTATATAATACGAGCGGAGGCCCGATGAAGTGACGTCAGGGGCAGCACAGGGATCAATCCTAGGACCAGATCTATAGAACATTAGCTACGATGAAATTTTAAAAATCGAAATGCCTGAGGATACTTTTTATGTAGGCTATGAGAATGACATCGCTGCGGTCATCAAAGCGAGAAACACGAACGAAGCACAACGCAGACTTAGACAGGACCAAAGCATGGTTAGACACACATGGACTAATGCTGGCCACACACTAAACAGAGCTCCTACTACTCACCAGACGACAGATCCCCGTCGAGATAGAGATAAGAATTGGCGATGTGTTAATACCCACCAAAAGTCGGTGAACTACCTCGGCATAAGACTGTACTCGAAACTTACGTACACGAGCCAGATCCACTATGCATCAAATAAATTTGCGAAGACAACACAGCCGATTAATGGCGAACATTGGAGGGCCGCTTCCAAGCAAGCGGCTCTCCATTTGGGACGGAACATTTGGGACAGAACACTGAGCACGAAGCAGACATTTGCTGGCAAACGCGCTGGCACAGCGACAAACATGGAAGGTGGATGCATAAAGTCATACCGAACGTAGAGAATTGGGTAAAGAGACGGAGCGGGGAAGTAAACTACTACATGATTCAAATACTATCCGGAAATGGCTACTTCAGGAAGTACCTCTACAAAATGGAGAAATACAACTCACCATGAAGAAACGTACACTGTAGATCAGGCATGTCAAACTCAGTTGGCATCACGAGCCGCATTGGCAATTCAAATGATGAGGCGGGCCGCATTTGTGTACCATAAGAAAAAAAAATCGCTCGTTTTTTAAATTTGTTAAAAAATACAATGTTAAGATTATCAAATTTTCAATTGATCTTCGTTAAAAGCGCCGCAGTCGAAATTTTTTGTAAAAAATGGTGCGATTTTTGACTGTTTGAAATAATTGAAAAAATGTTCGAACTTCTTTAATCCTGCCAAATATTTTGTCTGATGTATTTACAGTGGAGTACCCATATTTCAAACACTAGAGAAAATTTTATAAAACAGACACCTAACAATCATCCAAAATTTTTGCGAAGGCCAAATCGTACTAAAACTGCAAAAATAGTTCAAAGCGACATATCGCAGTTTTTTTTTCGAAATGATAAGAAAAAAGATTCTGGATTAATATTGCATCAAATAGTTAAAATATATCGATATTTATTTGAAAAGCATTGAAATATCGATGTGGAAAATGTTTAAATTATCCTAACATAAAATTTAACTCTACGAAAATTATAAAATTTTAAAAATTAGCAACAAGATTGGATTTTGGTTATCCAAGTTTGTTCGAGAAAACTTCAAGGCATAAATCACATGTTAGACTGGTAACCCATTTTTTAGATTTTTCGATACAAACACTACTTAAACTATTGAAAAAGTTTGTTTTTTAAAATTCCGTATATAAATTTGATATTTGAATAAATTTGAAAAAGTTTCCATTTTATGAACAATTAATTTAAATTACAGTGACCATTGATTAGATGTTCAGATTTAGGACTTATGACGATGTTGGTTTTATTTCCTTAAAGCGAGGTTTGCTGCATTCTACGATCAAGAGTTTTTTCTACAAAAAGTGATTATTGATTCATTTTTTGAAACTTTGAACCAATGTATCTTTGGAGAGGGTGAGTGTTGAACTCTGGTTGTTTTGGTGTGGAATGTCTCTAATACAAAAAAAAATACTTACTAAAAAAAAATTAAAATGATTTCAATTCCAATTTTTGCAAAGCAAGTTTCTTGGTCAAAAACTTGTCGTTTTTTATAAAAGTACAAAATCTGATTGCGGCTTTTTTTGATACTGGAGCTAATTCCGAAAATGGTTTTGTTAAATAGGGTCCAGTTTTTAAGATTTTTAAGTTGTATTTTTTATATATGCCGGCGAAATATATCCAACGTAAATTCAAAACTTTACAATAAATTTTAAATTTTATGAATAAAAAACAATATTACTTGATGAAAAAAATGTAAAAATTATTGTTATTCCATTTTGCAAAGTCATGTATAATATTTAAAATTACAATTAGGAAACAAATTAAGACTCTATATCAAAAACTTATTAATGTCTCATTATATAATAATGTATCTACAAAAATATTGATATTTTTTTCAATAAATTAATAAGTCTTTAACCAGGAATAGTAATTTAATTTCATATATGGCATGTTAAATTGGATAAATGGTGCTGCACAAAAATGCACAACAATACATAATAATCATTTTAACGCCTGAAAATAAAATAAATATGTAATATTATTAAATATATTAATAATATTTAAAAGGTCTTCGCGGGCCGCAGATGAAAGGTTGGCGGGCCGCATGCGACCGCGGGCTGCGTGATTGACATGCCTGCTGTAGATGACGCAGAGCATACATTTTTCAAATGTACTCGATGGGCTGAAGAGTGGGAAGAACTGAAGAATACTTTGGGAGCAGCAACAGTCGAAAATCTGATAGACAAGATGACGACAGACGAAGAAAGCTGGAACGCCGTGGCAAAATATGGCGAATATATTCTAAGAACAAAGAAATTCCACTTGGATGCAGCATTAAATTAAATAAATTAAATTAAAAGCGGGGGCCAGGACGCAGGTCAGGAAGTAGATGGCTGAAAAGCCAAAGTGGGATCCACCTCGAAGTAATGCGAAAGCGGTCCGTGTTGGAAGTATTTCCCAATAGAGATAAAGAGGGTTTTTTAGTCGGTATGCCAGAACGGTGAGCCCGACATACAACGCTGGGTGAAAAACCGACATCGGATGCAAAAATGCATTTTACCTTTCCCAAAATTTTTTTTTTTTTTTTTTTTTTTTTGTTATTTTATTATTTTGTTTTTTGTTATTTAATTCAGCTAACTATTAGTTACAATCAATTTCAGCTTTATAAAAATTTTGACTTAATTCAGCTATTACGCCTACAGCGCCTAGAGTCCAGAAAGAAATTCTAGCGAGTAAATATTTTTTATAGTTAAAAACAATGTAAGTGGATTTTCTCATAGTTAACACTTTAATTAAGATGAAAAAAAATATATAATATATTGTACATAAAATTGTTTTAACTAACAAATTTTTTGACAATGAATCTCAAATATGCACAGTGGTTGGTCTAGTTACTACTACTACTACTGGTTCCCAACCGGTGGGTCGTGACCCCAAGGGGGTTGCGAGTCCATTTTTAGGGGGTCGCCAAGGGATATTCAAATTAGATTTTTAAATAATTTAATTAAATAGAATTTTAAATTTATCAATATGAAACATTAAATTGTAAATATATTAAAAATAGTAAAACCACTTCTAATCTGAAATTGTCGATGTCGTAAAATCAAATCAAATTTAATTTTTAAATAAGAAAATTGCAATATTCCAAAACTCTACAAAAGGGAAAAATTCGTAGACATTCAGATGATTACACTGTTCTACAAGGATTTTAATATGGAATGAAACATCTAATTTCTGGTTGCTTTAGTTGGCCTGATTCTTGCTGCGTACTTAGAATTTGCCCACTACAATTTGTGTTATCTAAAAAGTGTGTCGAGAGAGTAATTTATCACAATTGAAATTGAGAAAATTACAAATGATTTTAGTGACAAAAACCCTTTGGGGTAACGGTTCCGATTCTGGTTTCAAGACCTTTTATAATAGTGATTTCGGTCCCACATATACATTTTAAAAGTGTTCCGATTCTAAATATAAAATCGAAACCGGTTCCCATTTATGTTCCTCGTTATTACATGATTTATGTTTGTATTGTCGGCGTGCGTAAAAATCTTTAAATATATTATTTAAATAAATAAATAAATTTCTTTGTTATTTACATTTTATTTGTTACAAATTTCATAAGGAAAATCTTAATTTCATTCAATTTGGATTTTTTCAAATTTAAAAATCTGGATTTTATTTGGAATTTTCTCAGTTTTGAATAGAAAACTCTTAATTTTATTTGGAATTTTTGCAATATTAATTAAAAATCCCAATTTCATTTGGAATAATCTCAATTTAAAATGAAATATTTCAATTTCATTTGTAACTTTCTCAATTTAAAACATAATGCTAAACACAATAATACCTCATGAAATATATTTCCATACCAAATATGCAGTATATATTCCCAATTTCGTTTTATTTTTATTTTGTTTTGTCAAATTATCAAAAATTTCAGTTCAGTCGCCTTGAAGAATTCGTTCAAGGCGGGTGTGTAAAACATTTTTTTAACCCTATTAAGTCTGCCGAGTCAAATACACACCAGAAGTTTCACAATAATGCGTATGTTTTTGCACCTAGCCCCGCTACAATATTTCAGTATGAAATTGTATATAGCTGCGTGTATTTCTCTGCATTTTAATCAAATGTCTCATAAACAAACTTTAAAAGTTATATAGAAAAAAAAATCAGTATGATAAAGTTTGAAACATTTTTTGAAAATTTGACAACAAAACATCGCAAATCTATATTTTAAGATTTTTGCCAATTATCCGTAGGGCGTGGTTTATATTTTATTTTGTGATAAAGTTTCCATCTGTAGCATGTCGAAATCTGGCGAGAGATTACGATATAAAGTACCAAAAACAGCCTTTTTTGTTACTTTGACTCAATTTTTTGCAAAATGTCGACGTGGTGGGTAAATACTGATATGCAGCAAGAATCAGGAGACCAAAATCTACTAGAAATTATAAGTTTAATTTTGATGGAATCCAACAACCCTCAATTTGTAATTTCAAGGGAGTCGCAGGAGACATATGAAGTTAAAAAGGAGGTCATCAATACATGCTAGCTGGACAAAATTATTTTTTTTTTATTTTAAATGTTGTATTGGATGCGATTAACATTATAATTGAGTTATAAATTACATATGGTTCATTTTATGTTGTAAAAAATAGATTATAATTCTAAAAATTCTAACTTAGTTATATGACGGGAATACATTTTATAGACCACTTTCTGGTCTGTTTATATGTATGTGAAGTTATTTTGCGTCGACCTAATACATACACCAAAGTTTATCCGACAAAATTCTCATGTTATTTCCGGACTACTATGGTTTTTTATCTATTATTTTATTAGTGTTTTTTTAAACAACTAAAATCAATTTTGCAGCATATATTCGTCCTCATAACCCTATTTTACTTCGGCAGGTATTATAAATTAACATACGCTTTTCATTTTAATAAGACTTTGAATGAAGAATTATACACATTTTTTAAGGGCCTATCAACTTTTAAATGCCTCTATAATATTTTAAAAATATGGTTGCCGGATAAGTTTTGTTACAATTAATTTACTTCATCGATATTTTACCATTTACCTTTATGATTCATAAAACGTTCCCTTTTTAACAATTGCTGATCATTTTTTCATAAAATTCCCCGCACACAATTGACAACTTCAATTTTATTTATGTCATGATTTTTCTGTAATATTTTCTACGTCCATTATATATTAAAACAGATTTTATCTTTTTTTCTTTGGGATATTTTAGCCATTTATTGAATATGTCCAGTTTTGAAATTGAAAAACACTCTCTACAAAACACAAAAAAAAAAAAATTACTTGGACTCCATTGTCTTAATGATTTTTTATTGTTTTATTGAGAGTACATATGTAGTTGCCACATATATAAAAGTAGCCTGGATACTCCTGGAATAATTTGTTGTACTACATCAATATCTAGTTAAATATTAACTTCCACTTTAACTCACAGTTTGCGGGAAATTTGATTTCATAATCAGTTGTTATCTGTTTGTCATTTAAATTTTCTTTAACCGGCAGATACTTTAACATGTTTCCGTTATATTTATAACCGACAGATTTTGACAATCTATTGAAAACAATTATGCTGCAATTTTTGCATAAAATTGTTCCTGAAATACCAAAATGCAATGTCGCAAAATATCATAAGATAAATGGCAATATAAATATTAACAAAACGGTCTATTGCCATTGTAAATCTATCGTCGCAATAACCAAATATGACGAGAAACATATTCACAAATTCATGAAATTTTAAATTAAAAAATTAAATTTGAATTAATTTATTTATGTCAATTAGTAGCCAGATATGACAGAGAATCTGTGATATGGTGTAAAATAATGATAAAATCTCTACTAATTGAGAAGTTGTTGCCATTTAAATGTAATTAATTATACTATATATACAAACCCGTTTATAGTTTTTTATACGTTAACTGATAAAAATATAAAAATAATGAAAATATTTTTAAGTGCTAATAATATTTATTCTCAATTTTTAATTCTATGTTTTTTTGTAATTTTGAGATATATTAGACTGATACTAAATTTTGACGCATTTTGACGAAACGTGGCTAAATAAGTTTTAGGGCCGTTTTCACAATGTTCGGTTACGTTAAAATTTATCTGTACGATTGTTAACTGGAAGATAGCCTAACATTCAGAATCAGTTTCCGGTAAATATTTTTGTTTTCACCAACACAAATTATTTAACTTCCGGTTAGAACGATATTGTAATAGATTCTCTGTCATATCTGGCCATTAATTGACATAAATATGAATTTGTGAATTTGTTTCTCGTCATATTTGGATATTGCGACGACAGATTTGCAATGGCAATAGACCGTTTTTCAAATATTTCTATTGCCATTTATCTTATGATAGTTTGGAACACTGCATTATGGTATTTCGGGAACAATTTTATTCACAAATTGGAGCATAATTTTTTCAAAGGATTGTCAAAAACCGTCGGTTATAAATATAACAGAAATATGTTCTATCGGTTAAAGTATCTGCCGGTTTAAGAAAATTTGAATGACAAACAGATATAACATCTGATTGTGAAATCGAATTTTGCTCAAACTGTCGGTTAAAGTGGAAGTTAATATTTAACTGGATATTGTGAAAACGACCCTAAAGGTTATTCAATCAGCTATAAGTTAAAATCAATTTGAGCTTGAAGACTTTTAAAGCATTTGAATTATGAACGTTCAAAATCGAAATTTTGAAAAAAATAAACTTTTCTTATATCTTCCACAAGATAAAAACTTCATATTCTGTTTAAATGAGAATGAAAACTTTGTGTGCATATTCACAACAATATTATTAATTTTGAATTTTACGATGAGAAAAAGAAATTCTTCAAACATGAAAATAAAAAATTTAACTGTCAAAATTATTTCATATGAGAATTATTTTTATAAAATAAATATCAGTGAAATTTTAAATAAAAAAAGTAAAAAGAAAATGGAGATGGATTATTTTGATAATACGGAGTAAGTTATAAAATTTGTATGATAATTAAATTTATAATTAACATTTTGTTGAAACAGCAGCTGCAACAGGACTGTTAGTAAGCGGCTAAGTCAGTAGCAGAAAGAAGCTCTTATTGACTGGCTTGAGGAACATGTCGACTTGGCCAACGACAATCTGTGTGCAGTGGACGGAGCTCATCAGCGTAACGAACAATGGAATGAGTTAGCTGATGAGTTAAAGTCCCTTGGAGGAACAAGAAAAGACGGTTTGAAGTGGCGAAAGTTTTGAATGAATCTAAGTTAATATTTTAAATTGTAACAGGAACATTAATTAATTATTTTCTTTAAGGAGTTACACCAAAAACGAAAAGGGGGAACTCAGGCACCAAAAAAATTAAACCTCTGTCTGCGCTTGAGAAGAGAGTCGACACTCTCAAAACCCCTGTTGCCATTTATGGACTCGATAAAGTGATCGAGTTGGGATTAAGTGACACCACCTTGTTGCAGATTGGTGTTGATGTTACACCTACTATGAAACCTGCCTCAGTAACTCAGGAAATAT